>OY365811.1:24760820-25038320 GCA_959347315.1 Bimastos eiseni
GTTGATAAGTTATTACAGAAGTCGAATTTTAAAGTCGGTAGCACACAGGGCGCCCAAATGATTATACATATGGTTTTACCAACGCCGCCGCATAGCGAAAGGATTAGTCAACGTTAAGCCGGATACAGTCTACAGACTTCTGATGGAACTCTTGCAATCGAAAATCTAGAACCTCAAAGTCTGTGATATATTATATTATCGACTGTGAAAATCTGTTGGCTTATGTGGAAACCCCCATCGCATGTTGTTAGTTGAGCCAATGGCGATGGACACGAGTAGCAACGATTGCAGAAAACTACTGCGAAATCAACAGAAAGTAACGAAATGTGTTGATTCGGAGAAGCACAAAAAGAAGTCGACTTAGACGCCAAATATCACCAGGTACAAAGAATTTTGCCAGAAAAACGGCTTAGGTCCGAAAATCTGAAGAAAAACGTAGATTTATTTCTTGGAGCTAAAATTGGCGTGGGTCGGAAGATGATGATGATCGGCCGACGAATCCCAGCTTCACTCATTTCGTCTGTCGTTAATTTCCGGTCTCTTCCGTCGTCTCTGCACAGATAGTGATCACGTGACTCGCTGCTTTCTTCGCTCTTTCCCTTCATTTTCTTTACTTGATTTTCATTTGGTGACTGTGTAGGACATGTGGGCGATAGAAAGTTTTGTTATAATGATAGGAATTTAAAGACGAGCACAGACAGACCGGAGTTGTCCACGGATCGGGTCAACCTACCTGCTGAGTCGGGTTGGAGTGGATAGAATCGGGTCACGAATATCTGTACTTTCGGCGGGTCTCGTCGGGTCGGGTCAGGATCCTGGTTGGTCGGGTCGGGTCTACAGCCTGGACCCATTTCGACCCATCATTTTTACGCAGAGCTACGTAGTGATTTGAGGTGATTTCGAATATGCGACCTTTCGATTGCAAGACTCAGAACATATCGTTACGCCACAGCGTCGAATTGTGTATATTTATAATTGAAACATTGCATTATTGCTATCCAATCGTTTGCATTTGTATGGTCCGGACTCTTAAGTGATTAGTATTATCTGGATTTCTTTTACATGAAGTTATGGGGTAAGTAAGTTTTGGCCAAATGAAATAAACGAAAGGTCGAGTTGGGTTGGGTCATGGGTCGGGTCGGGTCGGGTCAGATAGTTTTTTCGCAAGCCAGATCTGGTCAATTTTGGATGGGTCTGGTTGGGTCTGGTCATGAAAGTTGGCCCCAACGTGGCACGTACTTACAGCCAGAATGAAAGATAGCCAAACAGACAAGATAAGACATGCAGACAGACAGATAGACGGGCAATCGCTTCAATACAGAACCGCTTGCAGACTTGAGAATATATACATCGCGACATTGGATTCCACCAATTTTTTACTTCCGATACGCTCCATACATCATAATACACTTCATTATAACAATGTGGCTTAGATACTGAACCAATATATTATATAGGTTCAGTATAAGTCAATATATACATTCTTGGGTCCTATATATATCTTCGGTATATATATCCGTAGATATATATAAATATATATGCATATATATATTCAATATATGCATGTTATTACATGAGTCTGGTGACCTGTTTGAGTGTAGGGCCCATCAGATGTCTGCCCATTGGGACCGATTGCGTGTCGACTTACAGTTTCATCGACCAAAGACGATACATTATACATCTCCTCGCAGCCAAATATAGCATAGCTCGTGTTTGTCGTATATTATATTATACGGTCATCTGTATAATCTATTCTGAACTAATGATATGATTATTATACTTAATTAATGCTTTAAACCCGTCACATGTCGATTTTTCACAATTTTTTAATTCAGTAGTATTCTACAATGCATCAGATTAAAAATACCTTTAACATAATAGAGATAATTATTCTCTAACTAAAGCTATACTCGTTTGACTCTATCCTTGGCATAAACATGACAATTGAGACAGTTGTATCACAGTACCGTGTTTCTAAGTTTATGTAAATCAGTTTCATCCTTAGTTACACAGACTAGCAGATTGATGCAAAAATTACATGTCGTTAACTGTTTAATTTTAATTTATGAATTAAGTTTACTGAACTGAAACATTTGCTTAAATTTGGAATTTTGAAGTTTGGCGGTAGATCTACTTTGTACACTATCACTATTCGTATGTACTGGTATTCGCATTCGGCCGAATAGTTGGTCCACTGCGCAATGCAGTTGTACTGCAGAACAATTGTGCGCGAAGGACTTGCTCAAGGACCCTATATACACAGTGACTTCCCGGGCGAGTGTCGAACCCGCACGTACACTGAGTATTACGGGCTGACTGCTCTATCCCATCGGCCACTGTGCCACACGCATGTACGTATATATAAACAAATGACCCTCATATGATCTTTCTGGACTGCATATAATAATGGCCTAGAGCATGTGTAGAATACGTGACTAAAGACTATTGAGGTAAAAGTAACTTTCCACCAATAATGAAATTTAATGTGTTTGTGTATTTATATACCAACACTTCATTAGCCTATATTGTACGTGCATTCATGTGTGTGGGAGTATACTTGTATACGTGTGACGTGTCCGTGCGTGCATTTACATGTGTATAAGTGTATGTGTGTGCGTGTGTAACTGTGTATAGTCAATTTATGTGCGCGCGCTTAGGTCTATATATAATTATGCATTAGCACATGTAAGTGTAATTGTATGCATATTTGTAAATGTATGCGTCTTTGTGTATTTATGTGAAGATAAGTCATGTAACGCTTTTAAGATCTTCATATTAAAGTTGCAAGTTAGAATTACAATTTTATATATCTACATAAATGTAAATATGTGTATAACTATTCAATATATATGCATTATATGTGTAAGTATTTGTGGATGTGTTTAACATATAAAGATGTGTTTATCCGTATGTGCGTATGCATTATGTCTATACGTGTTGTCCAACTCTGCACATGTACAATTGTGCAATTAGAAAGTTGAGAATAGATTCATGACGTTAAGGTTGCCTTGGCTGGAAAAGAAGGTGGAAGAATGTGGAAAAGGAGGCGGAGAAGAACACAATTCAGCGCCGGAAAAAGAATTACCTGTATTATTAGACCGCACTGCAATATTGTCTTTGGAAAAAACTCCGTCTGCGATCCTTTTCGCTGGATATAATTATTAAAAGACAATGGGTTTGACATTGGCCATTGTCTTCTGACAGCATGCGCATGGCTGCTCCATTTAAGTGTAAACGTGCTTGTGAGTGTATATGTGTGTATGTAATTATGTATGTATGCATACATGCATGCATATATGTATGTATGTATGTATGTGTGTATGTAAGTATGTATGTATGTATGTACGTATGTACGTATGTATGTATGTATGTGTAACGTAACTCAGGGTTGCTCTTCGCCAATGAGGTATCAATTTGTGGAGAACCTCAATTCTACCCTTCGGTATCGGTTACGGCAATTCTGGTTCACCTTCCCTTAATTCTCTGGTACCCTCAGGAGGCCGCAATATTGTTTTGCCCAGGTCCGACCATCCGTGAGGTAAGTCTGGCTTGTTGGCGCAGATATGAGGAATGTTGTCAATGTCAACGATCGGAGCTCATTACAAATAACTTCGACTCGATCCCGACTGATTTATCTTTATTTCTTCGATAAAATCCACAGTCATCGAACAGTTATTTTACAGAACGCTGTCTTTGCAACTACTACGACAACGACGACTTACGACTGCCCTTTATCATACAGCGGCGGACTATCATGACAACCGACGACTCTCTACTCCCGTGATTACTCTCTCTTTTTCACTCTGACTTCACACACTCTACACTCCACACACTTCCTATATATATACCCGAAGCAAAGCGAGACATTGTAGCGAGACATTGTTCACAATTATTGCTTATCAGCTAGGCAATTTTGCCACATATGTATGTATGTATGTATGTATGTGCATGTATGTATGCAAGTATGGTTGTATGTATGCATGTGTTATTGTGCATGCATGTGTTGATTTTTGCGTTTATATATATATGTATGTATGTATATACGAATTTGTCTGTTTATATGTGCGTGCATATTTGTGAACGCGTATGGATGTGTGTGTGTGTATGTTTGTGTTTACGTGTGTGTTTATGCTTTGTATTATCATCGACCTCTCTCTTCGGATTCTCTTGGCATCGAATTGACTTCCTTGGACGTCTCGACGGCAAACCGTCTGCCTCGTGGAACGGTCGATAAAGTTCGTCCCATTATATATATGTATATATATATTACGCTTTTCCTTGTCCCAACGTACATGTATATATAGTCTCTAAGACACAGAATCAACTGTGCCCAACGAGGCTAGGAGACCAGTCTTTATCATTAATAAGAAACTCAACAAGCAACTCAGAAATCTTCTTAAAATTATGAGTTCGTCGTTAACAAAGAAAGAAGAAATTGATAGAGGCGTGAATGTCTGGTGGAATAGTCTTCGGATGAGAAGCCTTAATTTGACAATTAGTTAATTGGAGGAATTGAAGAAATACAAATCTTTAATTCTGTCTACGTATGTAGCATCGAGATGGGTTTAGTGAATCACTGCATTTAGGTAACTAATTGGTTACCTTCGTTGTCCATTCTAGCATAATCATATTATGATTATGCATGTCTCAAAGCTCACGTCTGAACTTATGTTTATGCGCAACTGCCTATACTTGAGGTGCATGGTCCGACTTATCTGTGGCTGTTCTGCACTAGTCTGTTATCGTCTTTAACTACAATTAGGGCCTCCTTAAGATCTTCCAGAATGTCAGAAGCTTTGCCTATGCATAATTATGCCCTTCAGCTTAGAACTGTCTTTCACTTACCCTTGTTCTGGAATTACCTGCCTCCAAACTTTCCCAGTTTTGGAGACGCATCAATACTTTCCTGTTGTCTGGAACAAGCACAAAAGCCGTGTGTACTGCATGTTTCGGTGAGAAAGTAACGGGACTTTCGATCCTTTTGGCCATTTTCGGTTGCCCTTTTTACTCTGAAAGCACTTTATGTCCGGAATTGTCATAATTTGATTGTCCGTTGAGTGGTTAGTCAGCAAGAGTTTCAATTAAAAATCATTTATGTATCATTGTAGGCCTATGTTTACGTATGCACGCCACGCATTGGATGCATATTTACAAGTATATGTAAATGGAAAAATAATCATCTCTATATGCCTTTTAAGTACTTCATAAGTAGCTAAAATTACTCATGGTAGCGGTCTTGTAGTCAAAACCTAATCCCACAGACCAGGGGTTTTCAAACTTTCTTAAGCTGTGGACCCCGTAGAATGTCGTGGTTAGATGGTGAACCCTTATTCAATAAATTTGACCAATCGACATTATTATTTATGTAATCAACTACACTGACTACTATCATTCGGATCTGTATCGATAGTCCGAAGGTTCGATAGTCCGAAGGTTCGATATAATCCGGAAAAAATTCTAGTCCGAGTTTTCTTCGGTCTATCGAACCTTCGGACTATCGAACCTTCGAACTATTGAACCTTCGGACTATCGAACCCTAGGCACACTCGAGCTTACACTAATCTTCGGTCTATCGGTTCTGTTCAGCCCTAAGAATAGTAGTTTAGCCAGTTCTTGTTCGCGTCCAATTAAATCAGTGAGCAGGCATTCAAATGGATTTCGAATCCAGTCAAGCATGCTTATCTCATCGTTTCCGAAATACTTGTAAAAATAATGCTACAACTGCTGAAGATGGTTTAATATAGTGCTCGCGAAGACATGATTTGACATTCTTTACACTCCTAGACATCAGTAAGTATTAATCATGGAAAGCATAGACAGCTCAGTTGTTTTTATAATTTATAATGATAATGAAAACCTTGCAAATGTACTATATTTATTGTTTTATGGACCTGCAACAAGCGACGGACCCCAAGGGGTCCGCGGACTACAGTTTGAAAACCTCTGCTCTAGAGCAAGGAAAACCCAAGACTTTGTCCTCAAGACGAAGATCTTTGGTCTCAAGATCGACCAAGACTCTAAGTTTTAGACCCAGACAAAGGCCAAGAGGCCTACTTTCAGTCTAAAGGCCGAGACAGTAAATTTTAAAACCCAGACCAAGATTAAGACGTTTGGTCTCAGGATCAAACCCCCTTGATCTTAAAATAACGACCAAGGCTTCAAACCTCAGTACCATGACCAAGACTTTGAAAGATCGCACTGTACCCAGTCTTCCATTCCTTACTAAAATATGTCATGTCGTACAACCCACTTTAATAATGGAAACATTGTTCCGAAACATTGTTATTCATGCGAAACAACTTGAGATGCCCACTGAATTCCGAATTCGTAATTTTCAACCGTCTTTCTTGCCAAATATTATTCCTTTTGCATTTGATAAAAGCCAATTCGTTCAGAATTTACTAACCCAGAAAATGTTGGACCTCATAAAATCTCTGTCGTGTGATAAAAGACGTTCAAGGACTGTATGCAAATGTTCAAATCCGAGTCACGAGTATTTTGAATCAGAACAAGTCTTGGCAGGGCTTCCAGATACAACATGACTGCCACTGCCACTGCTGCTGATGGTTTCTCCAGCTGACCAACAAGAATCGTATCCGACTGAATCTATCTGAATCGTGTCTATGTTTCAGGAGTGCCTACAGAGCCTATGATGACCTTAAAACGACCCCATTTATCACTGTTCATATCTGCTTGTAGACAGTCGAGTCCTGTCCTCGGTCTTGCAAGTCCAGGACCGAGACTCTGAACTTCAAGACCGAGATCGAGACCATTCTTTTCAAGAACGAACTCGAACGCGAATATAATACCCTGGTAATCCCGTAAAATGCATACACCTGTCTATCTGCTTGCTTATCTCTATGTCTTGCTGTATCTCTTAGTCCATGCGTTTTATGTGCTCCTTTTTCTGCTTGGCTGCTCGTATGTGCATTTCTCTTTGACTGTCTCTATCTGGTTGATTTTGTATACATGTACATAAATCGTTTTCTAATCGAAGTCATGTGATTAGTCTGTCAACCAATCAGCGATCAGCAGCTGTTCGCTGATTGGACGTCGCTTGCTAAATGGAAACATATTAACACACGGCTGTCTTTCTATCTTATAGAAATGTATACACATGCCATGGCCATATGCATACATATATCTATCAATGTGTATTCAGTTATCTATATATATATATAATGGATTGATCACAAAGGATTTATTGCAGTCTCGGTATGTACATCATTATCCGCTTTGTTTTGTCAGCAAATATGGTGCGACAGAGGATCAATCATGCATAAGGAGATTAATTTTCGTCACATGCAACATGTATGACAACGGGTATATATATTATATATATATTATATATATATTATATATATATATTATATATATATTATATATATATTATATATATATATTTATAAGCGAGGGAAATTGCTACCGGAATAAGCAACATGCAGGTCCGTTTATCCATACAGTAACTATATTGCCTATATTATTTTGGTTGTGTATTGTTTATATAAAAGATTGCATAGTTCTCTTTTGAAAACGACGTGCAACATAAATACTGCAGATTATAATTATGCGAATTGCATTAGAGAATTTATGTAAGAATCATGTTAAACCATTGCAGCTATTATTATTGTCACATGGAATTATGCAATGCACACATGTACTTGTAGAGATAGATCCAAGGACCAATGAGAATGCAGAAAGAAAGTCATACATACATAAACTATAAATATCTTTAGATTACGGATATGGATGCAAATCGTTATAATATAGTCTAATTTTTTTTAAACAAAAAACTTTCTCTAAATTAACATGAACTGAAAGAGTAGTATAAGGGAAAGTAGAAGGACGAAGAAAAACTGGAAAAGCTAAGGGAAAGAGGGAGGATGGAGATTCAATCACTGTTGACCGCACACGCAATTAACCGCTGGATAAGACGCAAGTGCATCCGACTGCGAGAAGCGAGGGCATCTGCAACAGGTGCCCGGCTAAATTGGCGCGCCCGAATGCCAGCCGCCGAAATTGAATTAAGCGCCAACGGGGCGCAGATATAAACGTCTGCATAATTAGACACCGAGTACAGGTGAAACATTGCATGCAGATGATGACAGGACCGATGGGAGGTGTAGGGTACGGAAGAAGACTAGGAGAAATGAAGGGGAGAAAGGAAGAGGAAAGAAGCAGCAATGGTAGCACAAATGAAAAAGAAACATTAGAGTGAGTGGAATTTAAAAGATATATATATATACACGCATATGTATACATGCATAGACGCAGAAAGATAAAGGCGTCGTGGTAGGGAAAAGAGTACTTAGCACCAATGGGAAGGGTTATGGTAGCCGCCTCAACTGCCATTCTCATTTCCGTTTGAAGCTTGCAGAAGATGTCTAATGTAAGCCCAAAGTGAGTCGTTCGGCGGAATGATCCTGGCTTCCTTCACTGGAGTGTATAAGGTTGTACGCAAGAAATAACAAGGCGTTTACAGAGTTATATCGTCGCAAACAGAATTCGCAGTTTTTACTCTCAGTAGTTGATCATAGCTTCTGTTTACATGTTTTGATTACCTATGTTTTCAGTCATTTGCTTTGAGATTGATACTTTATACATATTTTTGGATTGGCATATTGACTGAAGACAGCTAATAAAAACTTGTAAACAGGGCAATGCAGGTATTGTCAATTATTGCTCTCAGATATATATGCCTAGCTTTGGTTTACCTGATGAAAGATGGGAAATAAACGTCCTGCGTATGGATGTAGAAAGAAATATGATTTCGAAAGAGGAACTGTACCAGATTATGACCAAACATTGTTATCCAATCGAAGACAAAATCTGTGCATGAGGTATGAGCAACATCAAGCAGCAAATAATTCAGCTCTATAATTGAGGAAGTGCATGATTTTGAGGAATTCAACTTTAATAAGGATTCTACAAGAAAGACAGATTGAATGACTGACTGACTGGCTGGCTGAATATCTGACTGACTGACTGACGGAACAAGAGAATGACTGACTGACTGACTGACTGACTGACTGACTGACTGACTGACTGACTGACTGACTGACTGACTGACTGACTGACTGACTGACTGACTGACTGACTGACTGACTGACTGACTGACTGACTGACTGACTGACTGACTGACTGACTGACTGACTGACTGACTGACTGACTGACTGACTGACTGACTGACTGACTGACTGACTGACTGACTGACTGACTGACTGACTGACTGACTGACTGACTGACTGACTGACTGACTGACTGACTGACTGACTGACTGACTGACTGACTGACTGACTGACTGACTGACTGACTGACTGACTGACTGACTGACTGACTGACTGACTGACTGACTGACTGACTGACTGACTGACTGACTGACTGACTGACTGACTGACTGACTGACTGACTGACTGACTGACTGACTGACTGACTGACTGACTGACTGACTGACTGACTGACTGACTGACTGACTGACTGATTGACTGATTGACTGGTGAGCGACTGAATGACTAAACAAAAGACTGACTGACCGACTGATTGAATGACTGAATAAAAGACTGAATGACTGAATAAGAGAGCGAGTGAGTGAGCGAGTGACTGACTGGCTGACGGACTGACCAACCGACTGACCGACTGATTGCAGGAACACATAATTGGCGGGTTTTAACCTTGTTAAGGATCTTGCCATCAGTGACAATGCCAAACACGAGCTCAAGGCAAAGAGAGAAAAGGCAAATCGACAAGCTGTCAAGTGCACTACATTGAAGTCTGACATGATCCTCTCGTACAATAATGTCTATGCGAGGGCATCATCTCACCGAAGATAAGTAATCTATGAGAATGTGCGTTGATTTCTGTTTTTCTGCTTCCTCCTATTTTATTCTTTCGAGTTTACATATGTGTTGAAGTTGCTCTTTTTTCAGAGCCTTAGCACGTTTAATAAAGGCGATATATAAAAACCTTAACATTTCTGCACGCATTATCATCATGCATTTTTCTTCCTCCTTCTTTTTCTCGTTGTCCTCTTTTTCTTTATCTGCCTCATTCCTTCTAGCTCTTTACTTGTGCCGTTGCAGAACCAAATTCTACTCTGTTCCTTTTCCTTCCTTACTCCAAAGGACCTTTACCGTGTTTAAGACCAGAAAGAAACGTTTAGCTTGGTCAAAAGTTGCACTGCCTCAATCTTATCAAGATTAGAGCTAGAAAGAAAGTCACGACTACATAGAGAAAAGAATACATAGGACGTAACGCACTGAAACAGAAAAGAAGCTCAGTTGCTAAACATTCAGCAACAAAAAATGAAGAGAATTGTTTACTCGAACACATTGTCGCCGCCACAGTAGGCATCAGGAAGTTCAGGAACTAATGTTATCATTACCCTGACGGAATGTCCTGCTTGAACCACTTGGTTTGAGGAACCTATTTTGAGGCATATTCAATGATGTTGCAGAGAACGAGGCATGATTTCAAGTTAATCATTGCCCGTTATTTTCAAACTTCTAGAGCACCACACGAATGCCAAGCGAAGGGCACCAGCTTATTCCAGAGCATTGCATAAAGTTATAGGGGTTGACAGAAGTGTTGCCCCCTGGAGGTCCGAGTCCCGCTTACGGTTCCCAGCGTAGTTTTTTTGTTCCTCTGGGATTATATATTGGGTTTAAAATAATGATAGCCTATGCTGGTGAGGACGCAGGCACCTACGCTTTTGACACCTATGACGATGACCCATTTTAGCTAAACCGCGCACGTCTCATGCGCCTCTGTACGTGCGGATGCCGGTCGCTTACCGATGATGGCATACTTCGGAGATTTTAATTTCGGACAAGCACGGTCAGTGCAGTGAGGCCTTAAGTCACCAATTCAACCGGTAGCCATGGTGACGGATCTCACCCCATAGATTCATTGAAGGGTCAAAGCAGGGTCATAGCTGTATATGGTCGCAGTAGATAACGTTTACCTTTACATTATAGTGAAGAGTCGGTTGTGCTGAGAAGATACGTTCCGATGGTAGATAGAACCGTGTACTGGAATTCAATGCAATGCGATACAGACGATACAACCGGACGCGATACGATTGGAAAAATACAACACAACAAAGATTCCAAATACAATGAGACGATGCCCATTGTCAGAGGAGCATATGCGTAGAGATAAAGGGGATTTCAAATGATACAGAGGGATGGTTCGTTATGTATGTGGATGGGTGGCTGGTTGGTGGATATAATATAGGTTGGTTTGAGGAATTAATGCAACGCCATGTGTTTATTTTGACAGTGATATTAAAAAAAGCGACTTGCGATGCTAAGGCCGATGAGTTGAATGGTTCATTTTACCCAAACATTTGGGGTAATTCCAGATTTCTGATTCCAGTCTTTCCCGGATCATTATGGATGGTCCTCAGTCGCCTAACATAGCCCATCGTTCTAGATGTATCTAGCTCGTCTGATTGGTGTGGTCTGTGTTTGGCCTTGGGTTCTCGATAAGACACCAATCTAGTTAATTGATCATTTGTGAGGCCAACAACAGAGGGTGATGTCTGCTAAGAGCAGCAACTATAGATCACTTATATACGTTTAAGCACATTAATCCACTCCTGCCGCGATATCATTTTGTTGCGCTGGCCTTTCATACTCTGGGCAGTCGCAACAACTCTCGGTTTGCTTTCATCACGGAACTTGGGTGTATCTGGAGACATAAGGGACACATTCCATCTCTTCCAGGGTCTCTCAGTTGGGGATCAGAGCTTTAATGATGTCGAATTTTGCAATCATACATTTTTCCTAACGGACATTACGAGTCATGTCTTAGGCAAGCCAAACATTTTACAAGTATCCAGGACTTGTTTAATTACTGAGGGATTTTCATATAGGCCTACCTCGGGAAAACAATAATGAGAGCTAAACAAGTCTCTCAAGGTTGCTTCTTTTTTTGCCTATGGCCTTCTAAACACTGGACTCAATGAACTCTGTCAGACCTTTAGACTGTCTGTGCCTTTTGGTCATCTCCGGATTAGGTTTACGTGAGGAGCTGGTGTCCATTTCCAGCGCCTTTCCAACTCCATCCAGCGATGTAGTGCCACAGAATTTAGAGGCATGTTCAATGGTGTTGCAGAGAACGAGACATGATTTTCAGTTAATCGTTATCGTTATTTTCACACTTCTAGGGCGCCACTCGAATGCCAAGCGAAGGGCGCCAGCTTATTTCCGAGCGTTGCAAAAAAGTTTTAGGGGTTGACAGATGTGTTGTCCCATGGAGGTCTAAGTCACACTTACAGTTCCCAGAGTAGCTTTTTGTTCCTCAGGGATTATTATTTTGGGTTTAAAATAATGATATTCTGTAAAACAATTACTAAATCAATGCATAGGGTGACACAAAAGTTCGTTCACCTTAGGTTAAAGCACCAACCATGCATTAGGTTTCCACAGTTTCGATGACTCGTCACACGTGCACGGACCTACTCTCTTGAACCTTTGGGCCATAATTTTATAGTAATGGTCGAGGTATCAGTCCATGATAACGGCTAAACAAAGCAAAGACGTCTGCTTAATTCCAGAATATGTCGCCCGGTTGGAGGTTGAACGGACAATCAGAATAAATGATACGATGGGTATACATTTTAGGAATGGCGCTTGTCAGGCGTTAAAACAGTCTGCCAGTAAAATGATATAAATATAAAAGGAATTCTAGCGTTTGGTTTCGTACTCATAATAGGCGTATACACTACAGTTATACACTAATAGAAGTAGCCTATCGTTTGTTTCTGGTGAAGCAACAGGCTTTTGTGGTAAACAGAAACTGTCCAATGCCTATACAATTTTTGCAAGGCAATAGCTATGTATCTTGCTACATTAGTGGCTGCCGTTTCTATCCATTACACTCATTAGAGTGTATGCATCACATATGGGCAACAGACGAATTGTTGCTTCATTAATACGTTGTCTCTGGCTGGTGCTGCCAAGTGCAAATGCACTTGTCCCGGTTGACGTTAATAACTGCTGCAACCGTTTGATGTCTCATTTCGGACGCTTTGATGAACGATGCTGGCCGTCGATGACCATAGGAGCATACGTGTATGATACACAGATGAACGTACAATGTCTTCTTAAAGGCAGACACTAATGTTGCTCAACGAATCTGTGACAGGAACTGTCTATGGTTTAAGCAAATTCACAGTTAATAGCCAAAAAATTCTTGTATTTAGTTATATGTACTAAAAATAATTATGCACTAATAGGCCTATAAATAGCTTTTTATTGTGGGACAATTTCACAGTAAATAGGAATTTTATCCTAAATTTGACTGATTTGTCTAATTTTTGCAATAGCCTTGAATTATGTTATTGTATAAGTAAAATAAACTAATTTAGAATTAACAGTAAATGGTAAACTTATAAGGTCTACTCAGAAAAAGCGAAATTGAATTATAACTTTCTCATTTGAATTCTCACGAACTTTAAAGCGGTTTTGTATGGTTTTATACGCTGCATCCTTGCTTTAATACGGTAGTAAAACAGAGATTTATAAAGGTGACTAAGTTTTCACACAGGTGAACATTTTGTTAAGGCGCAATAGAAGTGATCAATTATGAGACAACTATTATTGTTAATGATGACTACATCGGGTTCTCCTCATTATATTATACATTATTTATGATATATATGTATATATATATATATATATTCGTATTCAGCAGTATGAAGCAGTTGGGCAAACCCCATTAATCTGCTGTTTCAAACATTGCCTCCAGTGGCTCAGATGATACGGACAGATATGATTGGTAATTTATCGCTCTGTCTAGGGATAATGCGGTTTTTCGACGGACGGTGGACAAACGTCACTGTGACGGTTGGGTCGGCGACGCCTCTAGCCACGGCCCGATTGCTCGACCGGCGGTGAGCCCATTGCACGCCGTCAGTGCGGCATTCGGTCGAGGAGGAGCCTTGATGGCGCCGCTCGTAAAGAGCTCCGATAAGGGGGAATTTGGGTTATTGCATTGGAGACTACAAGAGGACAGAGAGACAATAAGCGATGCCAGAGGAACACGGGGATACGAAGAGATAATGGGGATTTGGAAATACACAGAGGGATGGTCCGCTATGCATGTGGATGGGTAGTTGGTTGGTGGATATAATTATTTTGGGTTGGTTAGAGGGATATATTGCAGTGAGTGGATGCAGGGGTGGACTGGATTGGTAACCTGTGTGGATGAGTGGAGTAGGTGAAGTGAGGAAGGTTGGAGTGATTGGATGGAGGGGTGGACTGGATTGGGAGTCTGTATGGATGAATGAATTGGGTGAATTGAGGAATGGGTTGAAGTGAATGGATGGAGGGTTCAGCTGAAGTGGATGGATAGAGAATTGGCTTGGACGGAGGTGGTGGTAGATTAATTGCAGTTGGGTGGGAATTGGTTGGTGCGGTTGATTTATGGGGATTTAATTGGTGGGTCGGTTTGTGAGTGGATGTATGGGTAAGCAACGAGGACATGGGTGTTGTGTGTATCACCAGCACGATTTTGCAATTGCTGTCATTGAGGAAATGATACATTCGTTTATTTTTACGATCAGTGCTGGATGACACACGACATGACAGCTGCAGTAACATCTCCTAGACTATCTATGGAATTCTTTTCATCTTTTGGTGGAAATTCGAAGTCATGTTCACGGGTGTGGTGGGCTTATTGTCGTCGAACAAGTGTCGGGAAGAAGCAATAAATGATTTGCATATTGATTTGCCACGTGATCGACTGGAGAAGACGGTCCTCAGCGAAGGAGTCTTGCACCTCTATGGCTTCGGTTCGGGAAGGGAAGTAGACCAGGTCTTACGAGGAATCGCTCAAATCTGTCGCGGTCGGATTCCGATGCGAAGCTCCCCAACGACGGAGCAGGATATACATATAATAATCTTGAAACCGTGGTGGCTTCAGGGTCAGTACGGTACGACATTGGTAGAAGACCATTCACTCGCAGGACACGCAATGCGTGTAAGATGCCACGGCAAGCCTCGATGATCTCATTCAAATGTCCAGTGACCACGGTTTATCCTCCATGCCTCACAAGCAAGTATGTATCATGCGCATGCCTAAACATTTAGTTCTGGAGATTCAGAGGGTGGTGATCAAGATCATTGCTGTCATGGGTCGATGGTCCATTCAAAGAGCCATAGATGAATGACGGTTTAAAATCCGGTCCTCAATATCTACTAACACGATCAAGCGCTCGCAAGAAATCCATTGAGATGATAGTGAGAAATAATGTAACTCTCATTATGTAGCCTCTTGAAGTAATGTAAAGAAGTCATGTAATAATAATAATAATAATAATAATAATAATAATAATAATAATAATAATAATAATTATAGTAATAACAACAACAACGCCGATCTATAAGGCGTCGTAAATGCGGCTCTATAGCACTATATACAAGGGCGCTGTACAACCTAAAACGAATGTCAGCATACAGGATGAGCCCTAGAAAACAGAAACACTGTCAATTTAGTTTTAAATGAGTCTACTGAGTCGGACAATTTAACGGCTCAGTTCTTCTCTATCATTCTTTATAAGTTCGTCTTTCCCTGGATCTAGATGTGATTTGTGAATGTTCGCAAGCGCCGGTAATTATAAGTATGATGCATTTATATAATATATATGTATATATCGATTTCCTAATGTCTTCTCTTATCTCCTTTCGTGTGCTTTCTCAGTTCCTCTCTATCATTCTTTATACGTTTGTCTTTTCCTGGATTATTTAGCGTATACCTCCCTTTTTGATTGTCAACATAGCGACTTCGATTTGCATTCCTCACTACGTCAACTGACCTCCTTAGTTACCGCCTGCTCGCCTCGTCTATCTAAACACTGTCGGATGTTCCGAAGTGCAAGCATTCTCCACAATTTACCCACCACACATTTCGGTTGGATATAGACAGTCCAAAGTTCCATTGTATTATTACAATTCCATCTGGTAACGTTCTCCCTAGCGCCTCTGCCTGGGGTGAAGGTGAGAGAGGTAGAGGTCATACGCTTGCCATGCTATCTCTATGAAAGTTCATCATGGTTTTGTTCTCACGGGTTGATGGGTGAACGGATGAATAATTAATGGAACAGCATGGATAAAGGGATGCATGGACGGTTGTTTGATTGGCTAAAAGGCTGGATGGCACGGTTACAGTGGATGGGTGGATGGATGGAAAGATCGAAGGACGGTCAGACAAATGAACCTACTATAATAGCTGAGCATCTTCTTTACCCAACGCTCTATTTGCCAGGATTTTCAGCATCATTGACCACGACCATCTGACAACGTCCTCATCGCCCTTTATAATCTCCACCAGCAGCAACAGCAGCAGCATCCACCCTCATCAGCAAACGCAAGGCTATTCAATGACTTGTTGCTACGTCTGACGCATCACTGCCTTCCGCAGTGCGTTGCTAGGCACTGTAGCTTCCTTCCATCTCATTTCTTGAGATTCGAATGACTGTCTGTATGCGTCGTCTTCATTTAACTCTCGCAGGAAGAAAATAGCAACGATCAGTTCTGGAACAGTTCTATTCTAGACTAGCCTGACCTCATCCTATGTCGACGGTCTATATAAGCCTATAATAGTTCAGTCTATAGGTAATTATAGTCTACTCTACTCTAGCCATGCATGCAATATATATTCTGATCTGATGTAGACCAATGCAGACTAATTTAGTCTATCCCAGCCCAGTAAAAACGCCGTCTAATCCTTTCGGATCTAATAATTATGATCCAATAAAGGACTGATCTAAAAGTTCTGCAGGTTTAGAGGTGAAAAACAAAGATGTAGTAGGGATTGCAAATTAGCTACAACGCAGAAACCTTAACAACTACATGAAATGCTAACGAAAGAGACTTTAACTGTTACTTCATTTTATAATAGACATACAACATGTTATTAACGCCGTCAATCCGCCTCAATGTTATATTTCACCAGGGGCATATATATACAGATATATGTAATATGTATATATACCTACCATCTGGAATGGACTTCCCATGGAGTTCCGTCTCCGCCTATCGCCTCTAAGTAGATATCTTGCAGGGGCGCTATATCAAGTATTTATGATTGATTGATTGAATATATATTTGCATGTGGCCTAATGTTGCATTGGTACATTGACGTTGTTTTTTCTATTACTTTAGCCAGGCTATACATTTCTATACGCACAGCAACGATGCAATATTTATCACGCAGTGTGTTGGTGTCATACACCCAGAAAGCCACATCGAACTTGGTTACGTGTCTACAGGTCGGTGCATTTCTTAAAATGTCATCTTTTTTCATTCATTAAAGTAAGCGACATCTGAGTTGAAGGTGGAAATCTAATGTCTGAAAGATATTAGTGGGATATTTTGAAAGGGACTCACTTGATAAGAATAGAACAAGTAACAAAGCTGCCAGGAATGTAGTGTGTGTGGTTGAACCATCTGAGTGCATTTAATGGTTAAACTAAATAGAACTCTCTTATAAATGTTTGAATATAATTATGTTCGTTTTAGATGGAAAGCGGTTAAATGACCGTTGTCCGGACGCAGAGATAATGGAGCATCACGTGGCGTAGTGCAATAATAAGTCAGCAAAGAATGAATATCGAAGACGATTAAACCCATTCTTTGAAACTTTTGGTTAACTTTCCGGCATATGATAATAATGTTGGAGAATTTTCGCTACTAATTTTACACAGAAAAGGTATTACCTATCGAGATGTTGTGCTAAAAATAACGCATCGTTTTGATTACAACGACCACCATTATAGCGAAAAATAGGAATGAGAAATTCAATATAAAAATAAGATGGGCATTTGTTAATAAGTAAGTAAAGTGACGGTTACGGTTTTTTAATTTTCTGATTCATGAATCATCGCAAAGCCACGAGATGTGGTTTTGACAAGAAAATCCTTGTTCATATCATGCAAATAGTCTTAGAAATACAAAGCTCTGGTTTTCCTGAACTTCAAGAAGTTAGCACGATTGCTGATGTAATTATGGACAATCCGGTGCGTTCTTTTTTCTAAACCTCAGAGCGTTTTATTGTGAACTGGCGTCCCCTACACGAATTGCTGTCCATTGGCCTTTACTCCAGAGAAAATTTTGACACTCACTACAGCAAGGTGATTATTGACTAATATTTCTATTCGCTAGGCGGCGATGGTAAGCTTGGCAGTCAGACATAATAATAGGCCCTACATGGTGCGCTGCTTCACCTCTGACATAGCTTCCGGGTAGGTCAAGTCGTTCGCTAGTGTTTTATAGGGTGAGTGCTCCGAGTATGGCAGTGGTTTTTATGGCTAACACAGCTATAGCTAGCACAGCCTTCCGATGACCCGAATGCAAATGGCGATTGTTATTGTATCAAAGTCGTCGAAGTGTGCAATTCGAGACTACAAATGTCCAAAAATGGATATATAAAGTAAATTGTGTGCTAAAAATAGTAGCATTGACCTAGAAATAGATACTAGTGGATGGAGTAGTTATAGGCTAAGTAGATAAGGCTATTCGTTAATTTTTAGTAGGCCTACTCAACCTAGTCATATATATTTGCACCCAAACAAGGGCAGGGTACCTGAATGCAATGCGATGGGGGAAATATAACCAGTCTCGCACATCATCAGATACATGATCGTTATCGGGATGCCCTCTGTCAAGCGCACGGCTAACTCAGAACTCGTTCCAACTTCCCAATCCAACTCCAAGGGACGCCAGCATTACTATAAAGAGGAACAATAGTCTAGACGGGTAGATACGCGTACGAAGGCGTGCACTAAAGTGGCTGCTGCACTAAGAGTGAAAGCGCGACAGATCACGCGCAGTTCGCACAACTGACAGAAGAAGCTGCGGGTTGCAATATTAGCCTGAAGGTAAGCTGTGGGTCGAGAATGACCCAAAGTCCCGGAAGTCGTTGTGATGGTACAAACGATATATTCACAGGTTTTGAAGAGACACCGTCCTTTAGGTCGTCCGATTAAAAATAGATTGACGATGATAGTAAGTCCAGTTGCATAAATTGTCTTCAAGTAGATCGTTGGTGTTAAATCGTGTTTGGCAGAAGACATTGCTTGCGATCTATAGAAGTTGTCTTTTTTGCTTTATCTTTGAAATATCCAGGTAGAGTGATGTTAACGTAAAAAATAAAATCATAGGTCAATGGATGAATGGGTAGGTGTTATGGATGAATGGATGCACACATCCATCAGTCTATGAACTGTACCGTAGTCTTGTCTGTTTCAGTTCAGTCCCGTTCAATCTGATATCTTCTTATGTGTTCCGATCTAATCTCTAATGAATTAATCAGGTTAAGACTAGCCATTCACCAATCCATCCATCCATCCATTCATTCACTACTCTGGTCAATCTGTATGTAGTCCAATCCATTCATCAATCAATCAATCAATCAATCAATCAATCCACCGATCAACTTAACTCCCGATCCAACGATCCATTCATTCATCAATCCATTCATCCATAGATTCATTAATCAATTCACCAATCCATCCACTCATCTGTCCGTCTGTTCATCCTTCCATCTCTCTCTCTCTCTCTGTGTGTCTGAGCAAACCGGACAGCCCGCTAGTTCCGTGTTAGCATTGCCTCTGTTTGCCTAGATAAATGGAGTCAACAAAGGATTCCTTGACTGTGCAACTTGAATAATTATGTCATGTGAAATACGTGTCATATTCTGTGACTGTTTGGGCACAGAGGAGAATACGTAGCAGAATGCTACGCTGCAGTCCTTATAAGGTTTGGCTCCAAGGCTATTGTCTGGCTGGTCTGTCGCAGATAACAACCGGGCCTGTGACTCGTCGTCATGACAACAGTCTCTTTGGATGTTATCAGTGGATCAGTTTCCCATCAGCCTCTGGTCGGCGCAACCTGAGACTAGGAAGATGGCGACATCTGCCGTCGTCCGGTGCGTGATGTCATAGCGTGACATCCCAGTTAGAGCATTGTCCGTCTGTCCGTCCATCCTTTTGTCTATATATTAGTCCATCGTTCTATTCTTCCATTCCATCCATCTGTCCGTGTGGCTGCTGTTCTTCTGTTCGTTTGTATGCTACCTGTTGACCCGTCCCTCCATCCGTTTCTCCATCCGTCCTTCTATCCGACCCCCATCCTTCCCTCGATTCGTCCCTCGATCCGTCACTCCATCCGTCACTCCATCCGTTTCTCCATCCGTCCCTATATTCGTCCATCCTTCCATCGATACCACGAGTCATTCTGGCAGTCCATCCGTCCTCCTTTCCAGTCTTCTTCCTTTCTTCATCCGCTCCATCCATCTACGCATTCTCTCGTCCTTCTATTTCTTTTCCATCATTCTCATCCTTCCATCCATCCTTCTCATACTCAGTTCAATCATCTATTTACCTTTCAATCAATTCCTCCGTATGTACATTCTTCCATCCGTTTTCCCTTCAGTTCTGTTTTATCTCTTGAAGTGTGATAAATTTATTAGCTGGCTTTGGCGCCCCACTTAGTCCTCAAAAGACTCGTGTCACAGGAAAATGTTGCTGCGTCCACAGGACAATGTTGCTGTCGACTGAGAAATTGCGTTCTTGGAAATGAATTGACATGAATTCCAGAACAACTCACTGACTGGCATCTCTTCACTCACCTATACTGTCCGACCTCTAACTCGAGTCAGTCTGGTATCGACCTGTTCCAACCTGCAGGCCATTCCAACACATTGTCTTGTGAATCATCCACTTGTGATATTTGTCTAGTACATTCTTCATTTTGTTATTCATTTTCATATAAAGCGTCGCAGAGGGAAGAAAAGGAAGAGAAAGTGGAAAAAGAAAGACAACAGAAGAAGAACCTTTCATCAAACTAACATGAGAGGTAACCAAAACTAACCATGCAATTAACTACACCTATGAAGTAATAGCCATGTCATTTCCTTAGCATTGGTCTGTGTGTTAATATCCTTCGCCGCCTTTCTTAGTGTATGAGATAACATAACAAGGCTTTTAGGTTGTTCAAAATTTAGAGTATTTGCAGTGATCTGCTTAAATCTTGTATATATGGCCCATTTTTTGCCTGGTTTAAATTTTTGACGCACTATCGGTCATTTCAATGAAGCTTCTATATATAGGAGGCTCGATAGTTCATAATTATCGTTCCACGAATAATGTAAATAATGAGTCATCTTTTTAACGACCAGCGTCATTGATGATGTCGTACGTTTTACTACGCGCTGATCGTTAAAGGGTTAAACGATGTTTTTCATAGCCAAATATTACCTCTGTGATACATCGCCGAATTAGTTGTATTAACACTAAGGCTAAACAGAGACAACAGTACTGGAAATTGAAAAAAGCCACAGAATTTATGAACGACGCAAGACCTATAAATTTTTATGCACACCACTGCAGAGCAGTGATGTCCAGCCTTTTGACTCCATGAAACACCACACCAGTAAATGTATGCAACGACTAACAGTTTTTTTAAACTATTAACTGTAGTCTGAAGTAACATTTTATTACGGAATGATCATAATCAATATTTGCATGTTTGTATTATGTCAAGTTTTCACAATGTCAACTGATAAACCAAGTTACGAACGAATTGCTATGCAAGTATATGCGAGTGATTATGTCTTTTACTTCATTAGTCACATATTGTAAAAAATTAAGCCAGCTCGGGCGAGTCAGTTAGTCTTCGTTGAATATCTTCAAAACGACATTTCGTATCTTTTAGTAATTGATACTGGAGAAAGGTACCAAATAGCCTGGTACAAACCAACTCTAAACGCCTTTTTCTGAAAAAGTTGAGATACGCGAAAACAATTCTCAGACGACGATTTAGGCCTTTGTACGTGCATATACGACATGTGTTTGTTATGCAAGAAAAAATACTGCATGTTAATCTGTAGCCCTAATTTGTCAATAGCTTCCTCTTAAAAGCTGTGATGGTGTCCACTGCGTGAGACAGTAAGTCTACCATCAGAATGGTTTGTTCTTGCATTGAAGAATGCGTAATCAAGGCTTCTTGAATAATTTATACCTGTCGCGTTGTTTGGAGTTAATTCAAAGACCTCTTTCACAGCTGCAGTGCTTCTTCCTTTCAATGATTATCTTAATACGCTTCGATATTGACAAGTCAGCAGACAAACTACTAAGTCATCATCATTGACTACTACGACATAATAATCACTGAGAGCTACGTTAGTCTACCGGTTTGTGGGATTGTTGAAGGAGTATACAATGGGACTCAAATTCCTTCCAGAACAGCAACTATTTTTAGGCTTCTGTTCTGTCAGTGCACCTGGCGAACCCAACCTTAAAAACAGAACAGTGACCGTCAGACTTAACATAAAATTATAGCATTTGTGCAAATATGAACAGTAAGCAATGGACTTGTTGGCATTTAAACACATAAACAAAACATAATTATGAAAAACATAATTATAACGAGCGCATGAACATAGGAACATAATTATGAACATTTGAACACATGAACATGTGATGATTTTGAACATTTGAACATACGATATTTGAACTTTTGAACATTTCAACAAATGAGCAAATGAGCGGTTGAACGTTTCACTACATCAACATATGGACACTTTGAACGCATGTAAATAGAATCGTTTGAACATAATGAGCAATTGAACATTTGAAGATATGAACATTAGAGCAAATGAAAATTTTAGTATTTGAACATTTGAGCATAATTAACCTCCTGAGTTTTAATATCGTTAATAGGCTGGCGAGCACATAGGTTCTCTCCATTGGCGTATTTAGTATCTTGAAAGACGATCCTCTAAAGGATAATTGGACTATTCGCAACCTTTCCGTTGGATATTCATGTAGCGCCTGTTGGAGGCAAAAATTCCAAGGTGTATCACAGGCTTACTCTGTATACCTTCTATCCTGTTTCCCATCATCGGTCAAGGGGAAGGAGGCTGTCGTGTTGTGGGCCAAATTCTCCAAGTGAATAACAGTCATGTGCTGTCAGTCTATAAGTGGCTCATCACGCTAACAATTATCAACCATCATGAGGCGCACATGCTCTGAACAGCAGCAGCAGCAACCAACAGAAATATCCTCCTCCTCATCTCCCATCACATTTGCATCCGCTTTGCATCTGCGGTAGGAGCGTCCAAAAATGTCGACCCTTGTAGGGTCACAATAAACGAGGCTCGATATATAGCGATAAGTCCCTCTTAGGGCTAAATTGTCACTGTTTAAAAGCATTTATATATATATATATATACATATGTATATATGCATGTATGTATGTACGTGTGTCTGTATGTATGTATGTATGTATGTACGTGTGTCTGTATGTATGTATGTATTTACGTATGTACGTATGTATGCATATATGTATGTATATATGCATGTATTTATGTATGAATGTATATATGTATGTATGTATATATCTATATATATGCATGTATTTATGTATGAATGTATATATGTATGTATGTATGTGTATGTCTATATATATGAATATATATACATAAATACATACATGCATATATACATTCATACATATATACATTCATACATAAATACATTCATATATATAGGAATATATACATAAATACATACATGCATATATACATTCATACATAAATACATTCATATATATAGATATATACATACATACATACATATATACATTTATACATAAATACATGCATATATATAGATATATACATACATACATATATACATATATATGTATATATACATATATACATATATATGTATATATGTATGTATTTATGTATAAATGTATATATGTATGTATGTATATATCTATATATATGCATGTATTTATGTATTTATGTATGTATGTATGTATGTATGTACGCACGCACGTGTACGTTCTTACGTATATTTATATATGCATGCATCTGTGCATGCATTGAAGTATCTATGTATTTCTGTTTTTTATATATACATGTAATGTACGCACGTATGCATGTATGTACAATTGTACATGTATGTATGGCACTATGTATGTATGAATGTATACATACATGCGTGTTTGCATTTATGAATATACTATGCATGTCTGTCCGTATACATTGTTTGTTACTAAACATATGTCGGAAGCAGTCCAGGCACATACAGACATACATAAACAGTGCATATGCATACATACATGCAAACACATACGTATGCATCCATACAGCTGCCTACATGTACATACGGAAGTACTTATATGTATATATATATTAACATTATTCATTCATTCAACCGACGTATGCTATATTAAATATGTTCATACACACACGATAACAAATTATAATAGGTATAATCATGTGAAGAGGATTTCAGATGACGTATAAGGCTACGAATTATTTACGTCCGGGTTATGTCTTAAAGTTTGAACCGTAACTGGTTCCTGTCTTGCATTGTCTCCTTGCATTGGAATCAAAGATAACAACATTGTTGTCGATTTGTTGGACTGTGAAGATTCTCAAAACGCGGATACCAGTTGTGTGATTAAGAATTCACTGGCCAACCTTTCACAGATTAAATAAAAAATTCAGACGGAAGTACATCTTGCTTACAAAGTAATCATTGGACCCAGTCAGACAGTCTGCACCGTTCATTTGACGTCAGGCTCATAATTGAACCACTGGCGCGCCATACAATTAAACTGACGCTCCTAGCCAGTGGCGGAACTGGGCAAACTTTGACGATTGCTTTGGGGAGAGCATTGATGGGGGAGACAGAGATGGGAAGGTGATGGGGTGGGGCGTTAAGGGATTGGGAGGGTAACGAAACAGAGCTGTAGACTAGTAATTGCACAGCTTCTGATGGACAAGTACCAATTCGCGGGCGTCATCTAGCGCTAGATCCGCGTTCAATGTCAAACCCAGGATACAAACTCTACATGTACATGCTATTGAAATATATGACTGTGTGTATCTAGACGTATAGAAATAGACTATTATATTCAATGCCAACAGAATCGGACTGTATAAGACAATTACTAGAGCTACTTATATCATATAATATCTGCGCCTAACGTACAAATGCCTATCTATGATGTCGCAGACATTTATATTATTATATTATGTTGGTTCCCGTTAGCGGATATAGCGAACATAGGCCTATGCGGAATTACAATTAGCAGTGAAACAGTTATATGTATTATGTATCTGCATACGCTAATTAGAGCATTATGCATCACATTCAACGTATACAGGCAGGCGTGTATAATTATTTGTAGCCCTACGTATACGTACGTACATGCGTACTTGGGTACATATGCACGGTATATAATTATAATATATTATATATATATATATAATATAGATATTATATATATATATAATATAAATACTACAGCAATTATGGGAAATTTCAGTTATGACGCTAATGAGTCATGAATGGAAGATGAGTGAAATGCAAATTGTAATTATGTGAAACTGTACAGTCAGCGCATGCGTACTGTATCACGATTATAAGGTCTGTCGACCAATGAAATTGGATGCGGCATATTGCGCATGCGCGCCCTATCGCTTTAATTAGCGTATACAAAATTAAAGTATCTGTGAGGTTATAAGTGAGAGATTTGAATGAGCTAGGTACAGGTTTGAGGCTATCTGGAAGTTCGGGAGGTGATAGACCGTTGTCGAGAGCGGTCAAATACGGTGAGACAATATGGTCACTCGAAAAGTCTTTTCTAGTCAATAATAACGATTCAAATTGAACTGTTTCTTTCTGTGGTATAGTCCGATGTACAAAGGTTATCGGGGTATAAGTGTTTTAGTTTTAACGGTTGTGTAAGGTTTTGAAAAAGTCGCTTGGAGGCTCTGTTGCCAGCGTCGAGTGTGATTTGTAGCGAGTGGGTCCTTGCTTTCTTTTAAGTTGATCGAGGATGCGTGAAGGCGAAGCGTCCGTAATAGTTTTTACCCATGACGAAAGTTTATCGATTAGTGAAGCAAATCACTAAGATATATATCCCAATGTAACAAATTATATGCGAGAAACAAGGCTGTGGTTTCCAATAGAAGACCGGATTCAAGGTCTTCCTGATTTGACGATCCACATCGGTGTGCGTGCACTATGCTTGCGTTATGCATTAAAGGGCTTTGGGTTTCAGTTATGGGCCAGGCCCCCGATAGCTGGGCCGTGGAGATTTGCCGGTTTCCCTCATCCGCGCACATCGAGAAAGAGATGAGTTTTGGTCCAAATCTGAAGACATCTGTTGGAAGAGCTTCAGAGTCCCGACTGCAGGAGCTGAGAGCTGAGAGTTCATAGAATGTTCATATCTAGGCATCAGAGTCGAGTTAAATCTGAACAAAACACCGATTTTTATTCACAATGAGCGTTTTGTTACTCATGATCATAATCATTTTCGTTTTACTTCAAAGTTACAAACCGCAGTATGATGGCAAGTATAGTGTGAACGAATGATGACATGATATCACAGAAGTCACGTTTTGATTGTCGGCAGCCATGCAAAGCTTCCCTTACGTTATACATGTTACTTAACCAACGCCGCAGCCCTGCGAAAGCAGGATAGGCCTAAGGTAAATCTTAAAGGGAATGGGTTTCGAACTCGGTTCCTTAGTTCTCCGCCTCGGAGTATTCTCCATCACCCATTGATTGTTGCTGCTATTATTATAATAATTATAATGAGTATTAGTGTCATTAATTAATTATTATTATTTACAGATATATATATATAACTAATTTCCTTTATTTCTAGGCGCTTTGTCGAGAAGATCAGCTCGCAAAGAACGACGGATAGAAAGAGTGAAAGAGGAGACGGAGAAGACGAGGTGAATGCAGTCGACAGGTTCTGTCGTTAAACTCTGCCAGATATGTTTGATATATTGGTGGTGAGTTTCAATACTCCACCTCATATCAGACATATTACGCGGGACAGAACTGATCAACATTCCTGCTGATGTTCGCGTTATCCTCCATAGGTCTGCCAGCGAACGTGGTAACCCTTAAATTCCCGCATTGCAATCACCTCTGCTTAAGGGAAGCCGCGTCTACCAGTCTAAAAGCTATTCATTTCCCAACTGAGTTCACTGGCTTCAATTAATGCTCTCTTACTTTAGACAAAACGAGGTTCTCTGAATATCTTAATCTGGTCTGTAGAGTGTAAAGATATCACTCGCCAGAAGGGCACGCACAAGGAAGCCAGTGAATCTGCTATGCGCTTTTGTCATCGTCTAAATCTTAGCGGTCGGCGCCTCCTTATGACTCTCGATGACTAACTTCTTAACCCTTGTTTTACCATGCGAAAGCTCAGTCTGCAGGGACCAAAGTTTCGTTGGAGATTTTAGTGGGTTTCCATTGGAAGTGGCCGTATAATTATGTCTGCATTGTTAGTTTTTAGTAACATAAATACACCTATCTCGGAGCGTTGAGCCCCTAAAACCACCATCTTATGCATGTACGCCCATGGCAGTATATGCCCCATGGGATCTTATTTCTTTAACGTTCTTTCTGCCGCCTCACAGGTCCACTTGTATTTCACTTCCAAATTAACGAAAAATTAATGTCTTGTCCCACGCCCATGACTCCCTCCTTATCCAGTCTGATTTTTTCTCTAAACAGCACTCGACGAAAACCCTACTCACTATCCTCCTCAACCATCCGGTTTCTGTGAAATCGCATCAACAGATTTCTTGACTTTGCCTCTTTTATTTTTGCAACAGCGCGTTTGCAAACACTTCCGTTAATTTTTGTTTCTCTCTTCCCCTAAATCGGCCACAAATAAATGACCGCATCGGCTAAGAATAAATTTTACTCCACACAAGTTAATCCTCTAGCCTTCACAGAATCTGAAAAGCCAAAACCTTAAACATAAATGTAATGTAATGTAAATCTTCACAAATTTCTCAGCGTCCACAAAAGCCACGTCAGGGAGACCAGCTTATTCACCGGCGCCATACCAAATCCAGTCCACAATAGACAATCTTCTAATTTCTTTTCGGTGCCAGGTCGAAATCCGGGGGATCAGGCCGAGGAGACAGCATGGTGCTACGGTGGTATCGGTGAATATATGGTCGGTATGTAGTCGATTGCTCAAGTCAACGTTTTAAAGATTGAGTTAAAGCTCAATTCTATTGTTCTACAAGAAAGAAGAAATAGGCCCATTTAAAAAATGTGAACGGTGTCGATATCAATCTTTAAAATCAACAGCCACGTATTATCAGAAGTAATTTATTTGTATATGTAATTAGCAACAGAGGAAGAAAGTTAATTTAGCTCATGGAGAATAATAGAGGTGACACAAGTGCTTCTCAAGCCTTCGCCGCTTCGATATTCTATTACAAAAACTGCCTCAGATTGGCTGCCTTCCTGTGGCTTGAATTGTTATCTGACAACAATTCTGACCCCAACCTACCTGCCGATCAATTCTATTTTGCCTGAACACTTATGAATATGTTGGTTACCGCAACTTAACTGTCAAGGAAGATGTAGAAATATCGAGATGACGATTGCGAGATTGCGACTAACCCATCGCTGGTCCTAAGCTTTGCATCTTTCGTCCAGCAACTCACTTCGCCTAGTCTACGTTGTTGGCCTTCCCTCTCGTGTTCCGGTAGGCCTAGGCCTATATTCTGCCCACTCGATTAGTAGCCTAAATCGAAGCCCATCTGTGGTCATCGTTTGAGGTTATTCGCTCTTCTTTTACCTAGTCGATATTGTCATCAAATTGAATTAAATAATAGCCTCATAAATAATTGCAAAGATTTTTTCAATGTAGATATGGAAAATTTCATGCTAGTCTATTTTTCAATGCCGCTTTCAACCTTTCAGAGTTCAGTCTCTGCGAGCTGTAGATTTTCACTTTCCTTCACATGCTAATTAACTTGCAATGTAATTCCTGGCTATAATTATACTATTTTTATCTGTGTAATCAGGATTATTTGACAGGCCTACAGGAAGTGTAACGATCGACTTAACGGAAGTATAGTGTTTGTCATTGGTACTGTTGTTGGAAATTTAAACTGACCAGGAAGTGATATGCAAATATGTCAAGGACATTCAAGTCATTCAAAGGTTGACAGTTCAGTTTATTTGAACAACTTCTGAAAGGTGTAAAGGTAGATCTAACGTACTATATTATATAAAATCTCAACGGGGAACCTTTCAAGAGCCGCCATCACATTTAACATCAGTCAGTGGTTGATTTCAAACAAAACTACATTCCAAACTATGCAAGACAGCAACCTAACATTAACAAATGTGTATTTCTGGAACCCAGTTGGCCATAATTAATCCGTAAATAACTATTTCTATTTTAGAGCTTATGTCTCTGAAGTTTTGTCATCGTTCTCACACATGTATTGACTGACTGTTAGCATGTTTTCGTGTATGTATGCAAGCACTTAATAAGATCATTTGAAGTAGTCCTTGTTGAATATAACAGACCGTGTTGCCAGAGTCATATATTTTATTTCTCATGCTGGCGCTTTCTTCCCATTGCCTTAAGCTAGAATACGTGAAGTGAACTGATCTCCTGCAACTTCACCATAACTTTTTGGTTGAGATGTTGTTGACTCAAGTCGCGCATTATGCATAACATCTATGGCTGTTTTTGAATGAATTCATGTCGAAACTATTATGCTATATTGTATCAATTCAAATCAGATTCAGTTAAGTCTTTGTTATGCTTACCGTGTCGTGTAAAGTAGGCCTACTGCCTATGCATGAAGTTTACAATTTACTTGTTCTTAATTGCACATTTATATAGCATAAATAGCAGGTTACTTGCTTCTGCAGCAGATAATACGTGCCATAAATATTGTAATTATAATTATTGCCAGGCGGATATGAAGGTTTCTTGCGGGTCACGTTCAAACGAATGAAAGATTCTGGCTAATAGGTACAAGTTACATAGAAAAAGTTAAACGCAAAGAGACCGGACCAACAGTATATGGTTAATAAGATAAGAAAAAAGAGAAGGACGGACAGCTTCACAAGAGCTGAACCTGATAGCCATTAGTTTTGAATGAGTTTTGAATATTGATGATCATTGAAAGCGTCTCTTTCAGTTTGTGACCTTCCATCAGACACTGCAGTCATTGTACTTGCTGCATCGCAGAATTCGTTAGGTGGCGCAAGTAAAGCAGTTTAATCTACAATGTCTTTATTTAGTAACAATAATTGTTGGACTTCTGAGTCTCGACCTCTAAGCTGACAATCCTAAATACTAACCATTAGTATCCAACCACCAGCTTTAAAAGGTGGTTAGAGATTCTTAGAATTTAAGGACAAAGCTAGAAAATATATCAAGCCAGAACTGCTGAATTGCTCGGTGAAAGTTCTCATATCGAGCATGCAACTGTTATGTTCTCTATTTTTTGTTCACCAAACAAAAACTCCATCAACTCTTCTGTGATAACGGATATCAGACTTGTATTATTTTACCGAATATGCAGACTTTGAACCTAATGACTAGGGCTGCGTTATAAGCGCACTCAGTCTGTGCAATTAAATAACAGCTCAGAGACCGAATCTATATATGGGTTATGTTCAATTCTGGATGGTAATGCATGCCGCCTTAACAAAATTGTCCCAATTAGAACGGCATTAACTTGAGAGAAACAATAAGCAGTAATTAGCAAGTTGGGCGTGACATAATTGATGTGTTGGTACATCGCCTACACTATTCTATCTTCAAGTAATTTGCTGGCAATACCATCTTCAATTCATTTGCTGGTAATACCATGCATCTTAGATTCATTTGCTAGCAATACCATCTTCAATTCATTTGTTGGCAATATCATCTTCAATTTATTTACCGGCACTACCATCTTCAATTCATTTGCTGGTACCACCAGCATCAATTCGTCGGCTAGCAATACCATCTTCATACCAATAATGCATCTGCTGGCAATACCATCTTCAATTTATCAGCCCGCGAAAATATTCTCAGAAGGTCGACATTTTCTGGCTATAACATCTTCATTATAGTTAATAGTAACAACCATTACCACTTTAAGTTAAGCTTTTGACAATAACAGTATGTATTCTTCACCAACGCATATGGGCCAAGTACAATACGAACGGCAAGTTAAAATAAAACCAACGTAGGGCCTACATGTAAACAATAGAAGCAACGGCGCAAGTCCAGGGCTTAGAAAAATTATTTTCTGGAAGGTTACAACCAGCGCTTCTGCCTGCAGGATAATTACATGTTCCTGTATACATGGAGAAATCAATGAGTGAGAAAGTGTGTGGGTTGGTTCGTTGGTTAGTTGGGTCATAACCCATAGTGGGTTTGTGGGAGTGGGTTCCTGGCGTGCGAGCCATCGAGTGAGTAAATGAGTGAGAGTGTGCGAGAGTGCGAGCCAGTGAACGGAAGACTGATGGAGCATACAAACAAGCAAATGTATCAACGAACAATTGAACGATGAACAAACGGACGAAACAATTAGTAAATGAATATATTAAGTTCAATGCTACGTAATAATGGTATTGAAATTTAACAGTGTTGTATGCAAGACTTGAAACTTCAAGATCGAGACGAGACCGAGACAGTGATGTACCGAGACCGAGACACTAGGTTCAATACAGTACGAGACAGTAAAAGACAAGTGATCTTATATAAACTGCTGTAAAATACTAATTCATCAGTTTTCGGGAAGGTTCATTTGTAATTTCGATTTGAAACTTATAATGTATATAGTACCAATTCCTAAGAATAGTTTTTATATTGCCGCGCTTTATCTTTATCGATATCTACCTCGAGACCGAGACCAAGACAGCGGGCTTCCGAGACCGAGACACTAAAAAACTGTCTCGAGACCATACAACTCTGAAATTTAATATCGTTTATTTCTACGATAGGCTTCTGCATGCCAATTTCCTTAATTGAGAGATATTAGTTTACCTGCGAAAGCGCAAACATAACATTATCATAATTATAATGTATGCACTGTGTAGAGCACTGATTCCTAATCTTTTTAAATCAGTCGACCGCTACTAAAAGTTGTTCAGTCAACGATTTCTAGTCTTGAGTTTATTTATTTTCCAGGTAGTTAATTTTGATTTTAACAACGATCAATTCTTCTTGTGCTCAACAACAATGTTGCGACAATTTCCGAACTACTTCAATCTTTTGAAGTCAGTATTTGTTTGAAGGCAGCAGGTTTTCCAATTTTTAATCATTCTGCCATTCATCTGTGGCACCCTAGAGAGCAGGTTCAATGGTTGAGAAACCTCGTTATATACAGGGCGGCGATACATCATACGTGTGTCTTCCCTCCACATTTCCTATCCCTCTCATTGGGTGCCCCCCACCTGTCAAACGAGATCGCCGCCTCTGGTTATATAAATAGGTTACTTTATATGGTATAGTAACAACAGAAGAGAACAAGTTTAACAAGAGTCGAATTTAACAATATGGCTGCCAGCAAGGCGCCCACGTGACAGCTGTTCACTCAATATTCAATGACCTATATAGGCTATTCGACATCAATCCTTATATAGATGGTTTAAAACTGATATATATATATATAACATAAGCAAAGGACTAACGTAAATCGAGAGACTTTCATTATTTCTCTATTGTTATATTAATTACATAATTATAATAAAGTTACTTCATCATGCAATTAATATTACAACCGAGTTGGCATGATCGAGGTGAGAGCAGACCAGATATTAGGTTATGGGTTGTAGCATGTATGAGACCTCATATTTTGACATCTTGCCTTGATGTTACGGAAACAAGCGTTGCGAAGGCCTTTGTTATACATGTATGTCAAAGTGTGAGACCACTGTTCACACATGCCCAAAATTGCCCATATGCTCAAATGTTGGCTGGATTATGCATCTGATATTTCTAATTCATCTTCTAATTTCTAAACTACTTTTAGACGCAAATCGTGAAAGCTGATTAATCGTAATCGTAATCGTGATCTCCAAACTTCCAAAGCGCTGCTCGAAAGTCATGCTTATTCACGAGCGCTGCGTCTAATCAAATGGGTTGTCAAAAGGGTAGTCCGAGGAAGGTCAGAGTCTGGTTTCCAGAGGGTCAGAGGAGGAAGAGTAGCTGTAAAGGCGGATGTCACTTTGGTCGAGGATTGGAGGGCGGATGATGAAGTGAGTCTGGGTAAGAGTTTTTGAAACGGTGGGACTTAAATTTCGAATGGAAGCCCGGGGGTGATGGATGGAGAAGCATGAGACTGATGATGGTCGCATTGGTGGGTGATAGACAATGATGGTGCATGAGCCGAAAAGTGCGGAATTCAGGAGGAAGGCTGTTCTAGAGACATCGTACGGTGATGGATACGACTCAGTTGGAGAACTGGAGATGATTGGTGGCCGGGAGTCAAGTAAGACTGAGACAGAGGGATGACCGGGTAGAGCTGGTTGGCTGAATTATGATGAGTTCGCGGAGATATTTGGGCCGGGAGTATTGTAAGGAGTTGTACGCTAGCGATAAGACTTTGAAATAGATGGTATTTTAGCCAATGGAGTTATTTGAGGATCACGGTGATGTGATGATGCTTAGTTGTTCTGGTGACGGCTCTGGCAAGTGAGTTTTGGATAAGTTGTAGACGCTTGAATTGTGTGGCTTCAAGGTTGAGGAAAAGGAAATTGCGGTAATTGGCTATTTTAATTATATTCACAGAATCACACGATAGACTAAAAAAAGGTAACCTAAACAGCATCACTTCAAGCCCATTACATTATTTACAATAGAGTTCGTTTGCGATTGTATCAACAGCAACAGACATTCAATGTGCAGTATATCATTTACAGGCTGTGCTATCTGCAGTCCATCATTATAGGCAAAATGGCCTGCGTCGTGGTAACATTGGCAATCGTGGTAACATTGGCAATCATCCTTTACAGTATAACATTTTCAAGTGATGGACAGTGAGAACCCATTGTGCGTGTTCATGAGATTCGAAAAATACATGCTTTCTGCAACATGATATTCTCAGATGATATATCACTTACGTCATGCTCTTTTTTAAAGTGACTTTTATCGTCGCAGCTTGATATTTGTATAGATCCTATGTGGATATCCAAAGTCACATTAGGTTTTGCAATCGAAAGATCATTTTACAATGTGTTTCCTTTTATATGCACGTACTATTATCTGCAGTAGCTATAATCTCTAGGACTAGGCTGTATATCAGTCTCAATCGATAGATTCACTGGTGAATTATTATGTTTAATTTGCATATATCACTACACGCAGTAGATTTGCAACAGACTTGCATATCATTAGCAGTGTATCAGTTTCAGTATGTATCACTTGTATCGGTTGCAATCGATATAACAAGATCATCATTTGCAACGTCCTCCTATTCCAGATCTTCAATTTCCTCGTTCTTCGTTGCTCGTTCAGACTCGTCCGCGTCGTTGGAACCTCGGATGCCATCTTGTCCCTCCTGTTTACGTCTCTTCCGTTCTTCCAGGCGTTCTTTTACCATCTGTTCTTGTCTCTGTTTGTCCTTCAGCAGTCTGATGATAAACAAGATTATTAATGTGTATGTTTGTCTGTATGTGTGTATGTTTGTATATATGTGAACTTGTCATCAGATTAGATTAGAGAAATAAGAACGATTAAGTCTCATTAAGACGCTTTACAATCGTCAGTTTGCTACAAAGTTTAATCCAGACTGGTTCAGTAACTTTAGTTATATTGCATCTGTTATAACTTAACGCAATTCGTTAAGAAGTTGTCTTCGCTAATGAATTTATGCAATTAAGAATACGGGCAGAAACAGAAGCATCCAGAGTTAAAACCAAAGAGCAAGTCAGAGAGGACATGTAATTCCAGTGCAAAGAACCAACAGACGCATCAGCACGATTCTGAGCGAGATCCGTTCAAGTCCGAATTACTAAGAGACCATGTCGATCAAAAGAACGAAGAGGACGACGAGTACATATGCAATTATGCATACTTGTATTCATGTGTGTGATACGTAGTCATTGTGCAATGTGTATGTATATTATTAGAAGTGTGTATATATTATGTATATACATGGATGTATATATGTATGTCAGTATGCATGCGTATATGTATTGGTAAGGTATTGTATGGATGTATGTACAATTGTGTTTTTTGGTCCTTGACCTACTTTTCTTCGACGGCGGTGACCTCTCTGACGAGTTCCTTGGCCTTCTCTTCCGTCTGATGTTGCTTCACTTTTTGCAGTTCCTTCCGTTCTTTGATGAGTGCCGCCTGGCGTTCGCGCTCTGTCTCTAATCTGCTCTGCGCTCCAGAGATGTCCTTCATGATCTGATCAGACTTCTACAATCCAAGACGGACTACTGAATAAATAACACTTAGGATAAAAAGAACAGCCCCATTTTAAACGTCGGTCTCTCTTAATGAGTAGAACGTCTGTGGGAAACGCATTCCAAACAATTCCAAGGTTCAGCTCTCGATTACACAGAAATGCAGAACAAGGTGCATTGAAGCAAATACCTTCTTATCAAAATACCCAACATTAATTGATATCATGATCTAAAAATATTACTTTATGCTAGAGCAAATGTCACGACTCATATTACAGTTCTTTTTACAGCATCATATTAAATTATATTTTAGGTTTTCGCATAATATTGTATCACAGGAGAGTAAATTTAATTATATTATGCGACACTAAGTGTCATTACATATCTTTTATTTATATAGCGATATACTATCTAGCAATGTATTCCATATAATATGCCATCAGCGTATTTTTCTCGTACCTCTTCGTACTCTTTCTTCAATTCTCCCTCAGCCTCGTAAGGAACGGCATAAGCCGTTCTCGGCCTCTGATGAACCTCCACCATCTCCTTCTTGACTCCAGATTTCACCCTTCCAGCGACGCTTCCTCTTTCCGTCTCAAAGGTCACTCGATCGAGGGACGATGTGAGGATGCCAGGACTTCGCACACCCGTCATTGGCCTAGGTGAGATGGACTGACCGAGGTGTCGAATAGAGACGGTCGTCTGGGAGCGGGAGACCTTGGATGGGGCGGCGGACTGGGTCGATGGTGGGGCTGGCGTCTTGCGGTGTCTGGCCGTCTGAGCCCCGATGCGAGGACGGGCGCTGGACTTGGGACGATCGGAGGAGGCAGAGTTCAGTCGACTTTCAGCTGTTGACAAAACGTCACATGCAGCAACAGCTGTGAAGGCAGTTCTTGTTCAAAGAGACGGAACGGAAAGATGACAGGAGATGACTTCATCGTCAGATAATGTGTGGTGAATAATGCTATGGTTATTGCAACTGAAGGTAAAGTGATTTTACAATTAGGTGATGAATCAGATAAGGACAATCACATCCATTTGATATATTTTATAGGCTACTCTTTCATAACTTGACTCGTCATTCGCTCAAAAATAGAAGACGAGAAAGGAACGATAAGAAGAATGGAGAATTAGAACAAAAGGAAAGAAAAGATTTTTAAGATTTCTGCTTCTGAAGCAAAACTGAATGAAGATCTTGAAGCTCTTTGAAATGACGATGCTGAAAAAGAAGATGAATTATAGGAGGAAGAAGAACAAGACAGAAAGAAATTTGAGTCGAGATTCTAGCGCGCTGACTTCTAGACTTAATGGCCTTGCCAGAGGAGCTGTTGGCACATAAATCTGGTATTAATTTTGTATGATAGCAACCCATTTCAGTTATAGATGGATAAAACGGGTTTTAAACTGGTTAATAATTGCTTTGATTTCGACCTATTTTGTTGGACGTTAGCGAGAGGACCTCCTGTTCGTCGTTGAGTTCGTTAAGAGACAGAGCGAGTGATCTGCGAGCGTCTTCAATGAACCGAATCATTGTCACCGTCTCTTGTTCGTACATCTCACCCAACAGACGATGAAACGATTCCTACGATCACAACATCCAGCCAGACAAAGACAACAGATTTTAAAAGTTAGGCTGTTTGTTCCGAAACAATCAAACTATCAGTATTTAGGCCTACAGTTACGCATCAATCTGCCTAATGGTGTCCCGGTGGTCTTTTCCGTGGCGCTCTGGGTATGTAGTGCAGCAATTGTGGTATCGACACTGCGAGGAGGACACGGCATAATTATTACAATTCATATATGCGGTATATTTTGCTCTGTGTTGCCGCATGTTAGCTATGAAATTTTCACCATCATGTACCGGATGTTCAAACCCCATTTCATCCTTTTCTCGCATTTAGTAAAGGCTGAACACATATTCTCAGTCACACCATCTTTTGAGGTGAATTCATAAATTATAGTGTGGCACAGTGGCCGATCGGTTAGAGCGGTGAGCCCGTAACGTTCAGTGTATGCTGAGCGCGCGAGCCTCGTCCGGGGAGTCACTGTATAGGGACCTTGAGCAAGTCCTTCGTGCACCATTGCTCTGCAGTACAACTGCAATTGCGCCGTCGTGGCGTGTGTATGCACTTCTGAGTAAAAAAGATGTTGGAAGAAGAGCGGTATCAAATTTCGGTAATAATAATAATTATAATATAGTTACTACCACTACCACTACAGCTTCTACTATAAGTAATGCTTCCATTACATAATAACAATAATAATAATAATTATTATCATTATTATTACTATAATTATCTTAGCACAATACGAGGACGTTAGAGAAATCACTTATATATTCCGTTCAGACATCTGGCGCTGACGATCGATCCAGTGTTAAAACGCTACGACCTTTATAAATACTTTTACCAACTCAGACCATAACCAATTGGGTCCCTCGTCCCAGACAAATCTGTTTGCCTTTTGATACCTATTCAAGACATCGCTTAGCTAACCTAAGTTATAGTTCCTGACGAATACAAATGTGATCTGCAAGCAAACGATTCTTGAATATTAGGCTATACTGAAAAGTCACCACATTTAATTATAATAACTATAGCATTCCTAGCAACCGCCATTTAGGTAAAATATCCCTTCTGGGGAAGATGTTGTTCCCCGTCAAATATTGACTATGAAAGTAGTTTCCTAAAGCAGTAGGCAGTAGTAAGTTTAGTAGGCAGGCCTACATCACTCCAGTATAAAATAGTATATACTTTTTTGACGTCATGTCGAACTATAACAAGCACTGCCACTTCGAGTTTCATATTACACTTTGGTAGCAGAAAATGGCGTGCTGGCGAAAATTTAGAAGGAAGCAAAATAGTGTTCTAAAAGTTACAAATCCCTATACTTCAAAACCTGCATTTCTTGAGGAAATGCGATACCCACACCGCCATTCGGATTATAGAGAAATATTCCTATCGCGTAATGCTGTAAGTCATTCATTGAAAAAACGGGCCATTAAAGAAGGAATTCCTCTCCCAATTCGAATGGCAATAAACCTGGACCGAATGCTTAGCATAAAAACTTTATGTGCATGACTGTTGAATTTACGACTTGTATGATAATGAAACCAGGGCAATACGTTTCTGATCGCGTCAGCCTTCGACACAGTTATGAAATCGTCAAAAAGCGAGGACCCAAGTTAAGGTGTTTTGTTGGAGGACATTAGCAGGAAACAGGTGGTATAGTCTTCGTTGCAGTCATGGGTAGCAATGAGAACGAGTGCTCACTGTATGTTGTAGAACAGTGGCGTTTGTAACCATAAGCACGCAAGGTGTAAATTACATTCTTTTACATTGTGATCAATTTGAAATGTGCAGGATATAATTATGCAGGCCTAATTATTTTGTACAATTCTATTACAATGCGTGCCATACATTTATTATCAACACATTGACAATCTCTTTAGAATAATATGCTATTCATAATACATAGTAGGCCTACATGATAATTATTTTTGCTATACATAAGCCAACCTGTGACGTCAACTCCACAACGTATCTTATAGTCATGCAAATTCAACATGCTAGGATTTGCAATGGCTTACATGCACAAAGATTGGACAATCACCGTTGATGAGGCTAATTATCTATTTGGAACAACTAAATCGACAGTTTCAGCTTCCTTGTGCCAGAGAAACTAGGATTCAACTGTCAAATGGGAAGAAACTTCTGAATTTAAAATAACAGTTGCTGCGGCTTTTCAGCAGTAGGGCCTATATAAGTATCCTGCGTCCCTTCGTGAAACAATAACTCCGCCACTGTTTGGACTTTGAGAGTGCCAGTCCAAAGCCTGGAGAAAGGAGGAGGGTGACACCAAATCATCTTTGATATGGAACGGTGTCGACAAAAAAATCCACAACAACAACGTTCGTGAAACATTGCTAGTGCGTGTAGGGCCTATTTAGACCTTCAACGTTACGCTGTGAACCTGTTTTAAAATTAGGAAGTATACGTATCGAGAAAGACAAGTTCATATTTCTCTAACATTCTACGCCTCCGGAGGTGGCTCTACAAATCCAGGTAGAGTTATAGCTCCTCTGCAGAATACTGTTTTACATTACGCATCCCTATTGTGATATTCTAGTTGCGCCGCCGGTTCGTGCCTACGCTGAGGTGATCACTGTGTTCACTTCGCTCACATTTATTCAGCGCCGTCAATGTTAGATCGCATGTTCTGAGCTTTTTATAGGTGGACGACAAGGAATTTATTCATTATACGTGAAGTGCATTGTTAATATATTGCATTATTCTTTAGGTAGCACCATCGACCTAGCACTAACGTCCACAATAACGTTCTGCGCACGTCATCGACCACGGCGGTCAATTAATCGATTTCTGCGTCATTTTGACGAACATTTTCATCTCTAATATATGCAGAATTTGCTCAATAACTTCGAACATGTTGCAGCTTACTAGTGCTAAATTTGCGCCCCAGACTTACCTGTCGGCATTGTCAAGAAATTTGTGCATATAAGAGGATTTTTTGCAAATTTCATAGGCCACGTGACTGCATTTGACCATCCCTTTTGATGCATACGGTCGAGTCTTCGCCATGAGGACCGTGTACGCATCCTGTAGCCGAGTTTTTCGTCTCGATGAGGGGCGGCTGACGCGACCATTGGAGTGACCTCTACCGATGGTCACAGGTGGCTATTCAATCAACCCACCTAACACACCACGAATGTTTTTTCTATGTCCTCCTTAATTGTACCTCGACGAATATCCGGACGTGCGTCATCGTCCGCCAGTGAGAGGTTATTTGTCGACACCGTCACCGTGTCTGCGAACGATATCGGCAATCGTCGCTCTGCCATCTCTACACAACTTAGCCCAGAGACTCTGAACATCCAGGCCGTCTGTCAGTTGTCCGCTGACCACGGGAATCCGTTGGTTGGTTCCACGCTGTTCGTGGGTCCACCATTGGTCACTCATTTCAGCTTACTGTCCATTGTTCATTCATTCATTCATTCATTTCGATAATTTATATAGCGCCTCTTCAAGGGAAACTACTCAGAGGTACTCCCAGTCCAGCCACGCCAAAAAGAAATGACTTTAGCTGCTTACAAAAGGTAGGTAGATCATTGTTATGGAAATGTGATGTATCACACTTGTTCGCAATGACATTTAACATCATATACGCCAGCGCAGAGAGCGACTCTGATTAGATTTCTTAAAGAGGCGCTATATCAAGTTTGATTGATTTATTGATTGATTGACTGATTGATTGATCATAATGTAAATCGGACGGCACTCGGCTCATTCCTGCATCAAATACGGCCATGCCTCCTCCTCCTCCTCACCTGCATATCGTTCGGCAGTTGTTGCACTTTATCTTCCAAATTCGGAGGCATGGTCCGTAGTTCTAGTCCACTGCCACTTGGACCTGCTCTGCTGGTTGAAGGTCGCAGGTCAGCGACGGCGCTGACCCCGCTGTTGTGGGATATTGACCTTCCGCTGCCGAACCGAAAGAGATTTCCCAGGCGAGACGTTGACCGAGGAGTGGCCATGATTGTCTCACACTGAAATAAATTACGATGAATAGGCAGATAGATGAATTGTTAAATGAGTGAATTATTAAATGGATGAATTGATAAGCAAATGAATGGCTAATTGGATGAATGGTGATATAGATGAATGGCTTAAATGGATGACTGGATAAACGGAAGATTTGCTAAATGGAGGACTTGCTATAACTGAACCAATGGCTGAATGAATGACTGGCTAAATGAATGACTGTCCAAATAGGATGAATGACTGAATGAATGATTAATTCCTTCGGTCCATACGAAATGAATGATTAACTAAATGAATTTGTGACTAAGTGGATGAACTGATTAATGAATCATTGGCTAAAGGGATGATTGGCTGAATGTATGAATGGATAAATGAATGACTACGATGAATGAATTCGTGATTAAATGGATGAATTGATTAATGAATCATTGGCTAAACGGATGATTGGCTGAATGTATGAATGGATGAATGAATGACTACGATAAATGAATTCGTGGTTAAATGGATGAATTGATTAATGGATGGATCGCTGGCTAAAATGGATGTTTGTATTGCAGGCTTTTTATCAATTTCTCTTGAAGTCATCCAAACACTAAATTTACAATTATGACTTTTTTTACGATTTCGAATTGAGGACTAGATGGATGGATGGGTGATTGATGGACCCATGAATGAGTTATGCATGGATACAGGATGGATGCATGTATGTGGATTGTTGTATGAGTCTAATTCAATCTTATAATTTCCACAGCGCCATTATTAAAATAATGTGAAAGTGATCAACCTAAAAAGCCTGAATGAAATCCAATGAATCAGACAGACAAGAAGTCAGGTTACAATGGATTGATGCAAGTTTAATGAGATCAGTCTTAAGTTTAGTGGTCCTGGATGATATCATAGAATTGACTGAATAAGCTGAACGAGCGCAAGATTCCTAAACCTTTGATGGGTCGTCAAACGAGAAATCTCAGGAACCATGCTTACACTGTTCAATTGCAGGGGTTCAAGAGCCATCCATTGATCGAGAAAAGCATATATATATTTTTTGCGCAATTGGGAACAGAGATTGGTAGATTGTTTACGGTGTAATACGTTTTATACTTAGTGGATCCTTCCTCAGTGCACAGCCAGCACAATGAACACAATATGAGGCTACGTTTCCTGGAAATTGGGATCTTTGTTTTGACCCTGGGCATCGAATATGTTTGGTATGTCGCATAGTAAAGTCATACATCATCTAGGTCATACCATCTAACGTTGGTTTGTGCTCGGCAGAAAAAAAATCAGATTTAACCGGATTCAGAAGAAGTTTATTACTAACCATTCAATACTGAAGATTGTCAATAAAGACAAGTAACTGTGTGGAGAGGAGGATTAGAATAGTTGTGTATTGTCAGCGTACACTAAGTTATGAAAAACGCTCAATTGGTATAGAGTCAAATGAAGCGGTTCATACAATGCATAGAGAAGCGGGTTCAATAAGAAAGAATCGTGGTATAGCATAATGTAAGACAGTACATGCAGAACAGAGAATAGTGCTGATGCATTATTCACAGAGATTTCAATTTGTTAGGCCTCTACAGGCCCTAATAATATCCACACAATCCCTGCCCATTGCCCAATCAAGTCACAAATTTTGCTCAGCTTGATGAAAATCACGATTTGTATGTAATCAGTGAGAAGGTACAACATTTACCTATAGGAAGAACATACCTGTTCCTGCAGAGTTCTTCAGCTGTTCTTTGTCGACACGAGTTCTCTTTCGTTCGACGCAATGGACCACCTTGTGCCCGTCATTGATCGCCGCAGCAGGCATGCAACGACGACGACCGCAGCAATAGCCACGCTGAACAGTAGGCCCTCGGTACAAGCCACGTCCACTAGGCTCTCCTTCCCTCCAAAGAGGAGAAATCCGAGGCTACGGCTGCTGGGCTGCGAGCGGGAGTTGACGGGTGGGAGTACTAATTCACCTGTAGAGATAATGTCTGCTAGAGACAAATGCGTGCATTTATGTGGTTAGATCGCTTCCGTCTGATGTTGCAGGTCGTGGTCCTGTGCACGATGCGACTTAAGCCTACTGCGAAGAGCTTTCTGTAGATCGCTATATTGATGTGCACTTCATAATATTTGTACTGTGATGATGAGTATGAACGCTCGTTCTATACTGTTGGCCGCGAACAATGAAGTTTCGATCCTGTTTCATAAATGGATTTCGATCTCCAGCCTCGGTTTAACTTGAAAGGACGACCAAGTGGTGCTCTGTGCATCATATCATGGCGCTATAAAAGTAAATAGATAAGATGAGGTTACATTTACATTTACTGTCACACAATTCTTCTAATTAATGTAGAAGGAAACTAAAATGTCTAGGTGTCTTTCTCTGGTGTTGACCTGAGTGGATATCTCGAGGAGGAATTCTATTATAATTCATGTGGTCTGAATGCATATACAGTTATACACATAGTTGGTATATAGTTAGCATATATGCTGGGGACTGAGTGACAATTAATGAATGTGCACTCAGTTATATCGCGTTTGACGGATCCGAGATGAAAGAATTTCCGTTAAAGCCAGAGTCGTAATACAATTAGTAGGTTCCTACCTGTTGTTCCTAGACTTCAGCCTGAAAACAGCAGTGAAAGAAACACAAAACTAGACAGACAGACAGAGACAGGCACAGAGAGAAGGAAGATGATCACGGGTTAATCGTTAGCGTCTCCTGGATACTGTGACAAAATGTCCACGCTTAGTTCTACCGATAAAGCCGGCGAATATTTTGCACGCAATAACGTTTACCTCAGACAATGGAGACAAGTCCAGTGTAAGCCAAAGCTAGGCAGTCATTTGAATCTATCACAAAAGCCGCTGCTGGTCAATGTTTTGCCAGGCCAACAATAACAATAACAATCAATACAAAACCACTATAGCAATCCGTATTTAATTCACAATGTGGGGAATTCCACATCTGATAATGGATATGATACAACGGGAGAATAGCCGAAAGATTTCCTGTATCCATCGTAAAACAAAATTTAAAAGAAACCAAATAATAGAGAAGGAGGAAGGAAGATGGGAGAGAGCGAGAGAGAGAGAGAAAGAGAGAGAGAGAGAGAGAGAGAGAGAGAGAGAGAGGGGCAGAGGCAGACGGAGAAGGAGAAGAGTAAAAACAATTTAGTTCGCCGATATGAGCTCGCATAATTTTTGCAAAGATGAAGGCAAAGACATAGCCAATTGCCTGCTTTAATAGCTATTCGTTTACAACTTGGCTTACATTTGTACAATCTAAACACAAAAGCCAGTTCCCACGACGAATTAAACATGTTTTAAGTTTGATTAAATTTTAAATTTTAATGCACTCAATAATTTTCAATTACTTTTAGTCGTTGCTTTTGAGTTACATGTACTTGACAACAGAGTTCCTAGAATCTATATAGGCCAGTTCTCAATGCCTAAATTGCGTACTGGTTGTTGTCATGCAGAGACAACTGTATTTGCTTTTAATATCTTCCAAAACTAGAAAATTCCATGCGGCTGACTTGGCAAAGGCATAACAGAAGCGAACTCGTGAATAATACCATGTCCTCAAATAGACGAAACATTTGCGAGTAATTGTCAGACAACCAAAAAAGTGATTAATGGTTGACTCCCTCTAAGAACTCGTTTACACCCAAACAACGCATGATTTACTCTCAATCAGAGTTGACGGATGACACAATGTCCGCGTTTTTGGACAGCATAGCATCGATGATAAGAAGCGACAGGATGATATGGTCTGAGTGAGGCACTCGACAGACTCACCCTACAACTGTCTTATATGCAATGAAACGGCTCACCGAGAGGGTTTCAGCGGGACATGACCAACAGCTAGGAGCTGCTTAGGGGCACGATATCAACTTATAAAAATATATTATAGTCAAGTAAATATAGTTTATGCTGTAAGACTTCAAGACATGTCAAGATATAATCAATCAATCAATGTCTTATTGTTCACCAGCAGAATGCATTATGCATGATAAAATCACGTTAACAGTAAAGCTAAGCATGCTGTGAACAAAGGGAAACTCGCCAACAGGTCTCCCAATCTCATACACTCTCAATGAATGGAGCAATTCAAAGGCAAACACTTCAATTATACGACTATAGCCAAATCCTAAACGTCATAGCAATAAACTAAGTTCACCTCACACAATCAGATCAAATCTACAAATTTACAATTGTAGAAAGTAATGTAGCATTGATGCCTAAAGATTCTGACCAATCAGCAGATAGGTTTTTACTTGCTTTCAAACTGATACAACGTTGACATGTTAGTTAAATCAATTGGTAACATGTTCCACAAGATCAGACCATATATATTTTCTGACACTATGCTGCTTAATCGTAGTGTGAATGCTAATTTGATTAAACTTGTTTGAAGAACGCGTCTGGTGACTATGGACATAAAATAGGTTTTACTTATATTACTGACACTTATATAAATACTACAACTACTAGCTGATTGATTTATGACTAAAATTGTCTCTCAATAGCGAAAAACAGAACTGTGTGTGGACAAATTAAATTAAGCTTTGAAGAAAAAGGCAGAATCAACCATCTATTTTAGGATGTTAATTTACGGTCCTTGCATGGGGACCTTAAATGAGGTGGCGTCCATTCAAACGGACGGGCAGTGGTGAAGGAACTCTCTCCAACAAAATCTCATTGCAAAATGAGCAAATTCGAGGCCATACGGTCGCTATATAAAAACCACTACATTCACATTTATAACTGCTAAACTCTTACATTTTTATAGGGTTACAATCTTACATGGCAATAATTCGAATCTTACGGTTTCACCCATACTTATTCTATAACAGTTCATCAATTAATGATGTATTGTCAAATTTTAGATTTAATACTTCCCCTCTTTGTCGTACCCCGAAATGGCATGTCGTGGCTCTAGGATTAAGGAACTTGGAACTTGGAAGCGGCTTGGAACTCCTTATATATAAAAGAACAAACGATCAGGATTTTGGGAAAGTAAATAAAGATCAGTGGGACTTTCGTGTAAAAAATTTGCGATTTCAATACCAGCAAACGGTTAGAATCAGGATGAAGGAGACAGATAAAACATAAAAATTCTAACTTACGAAATTCTAATTGTTATAATGGAAGGATGGCAAAACTGTTGTGACAAGCTGAAAATATGCAAAATATGCCTACAGTAGCGTGACAATTATAAATTAACTGCAAAGTTATTCTTTCCGGGTAAACAGTGCATATAATTATTTAGTTAATTATTTTGAAATGCTCACGTTTGCTTGCTAATTTAGCCTAATAAGTGAAGTTTTATTAACTTTGATTCATAATCAAAACAATGTAAGCAAAACTTTCTAGTCGTGATTCTGGCTTTACGAGTAGATGCGACTAAACTACGGAGCCCCTAAAGGGACATGGAAGAAGAATATTTTAAATCGTGCGCACGAGATAACAACTCGTTCCCTCGACTTACTAACTCGTGCGCACGACTTATTTGGCCAATAGCAGGCCGACTTTCTGTGCCGTAAGCAAACTTTTATTTCGGGGATATAATGGCATCGCTGCAACAATTGGTAACGAGGTTGAAATGGGACAACGGCAATTTGTCGTTTTAGCGTCCCAAATTCCACAACACAACTCATAAGATAAATCGCGGGGATAACTCTATCTGATATTGTCAGCATTTTAGCTCTGTCAGTCTGAACATCATTTTCATTTTCGCTTTCATATTCGCCTGCAGAGTGATATCCCCAGTCTGGCACACGCTCAGCGTACAAACGGCATCACAAATAACATTGTAGCTTTAAATGCCTTCCTTATAGGCCAAAGCCTTTCACACCACATATTATACACCCCTATAGTAGTAGTAATCGAAATCTCCAGACTTCTAAAGCGTCACTGGAAAGCTATGCGCAGGGCACCAGCTTATTCAGAAGCGCTGCGTCAAATCGAAAGGGTTGTTCAAATGATAGTCCATGGGAGGTCAGAAGGTCAGAGTTCAGTTTCCAGAAGGTCAGCATGGAGGCAGAGTAGCTGTTAAGGAGGGCATCGCTTTCGTCGAGGAGTGACAGATGTCAAGTAATGAGTTTGGGTAAGAGTTATTGAAAAGGTGAGATTTAAGCTTAGAATGGAATGCCCGAAACACTCTATGTCTTAGACATTGTTTCGTTTATGGAACATGTGTTTCCCCATAAATATTAAAATAGAAGTGTGATTACGTCACAGAAAAGTCGGCCTGCTATTGGTCAAATAAGTCGTGCGCACGACTTATTAAGTCGAGGGAACGAGTTGTTAACTCGTGCGTACGACTTATTAAGTCGAGGTAACGAGTTAATAACTCGTGCGCACGACTTAGTAAGTCGAGGGAACGAGTTGTTATCTCGTGCGAACGAGTTAAAATATTCTTCTTCTATGTCCCTTTAGGGGCTCCGTACTAAACCAACAAACTGCCAAACTTTTCGTCAACCAGCTGTAATTATAAAATTACTGCTTAGGGATTTACTACTGAGTCTGGTCTTAACCCTATTTACCTTTAAGCGTGTGCGCCGCAGATGACACGGCATGGACCCAACCATATTGTAATTGCTAATTACAATATGGTTACAATTACAATTTCTAATGAAAACAAATTGATGTAATGTACTGTAACAGAACATTTGAATAGCACATCTTACGAGTCTTTCAGAGGCGCTATATATATCATATGACATAGGCCTATGTTTGTGTGGATCTATATAGCCATAGTTGGTTTAGATCATGCCATGTTTACGTCTTACAGACGATGGAATTGATCAATGACGCGTGACATGCCATTCGTTCAACTCATAGAATCGATACAGTACATTGACCTTTCTCTGTATACATAGGTCATAACTGATGAGCTGCCATGGCTCTAAAAGCAGAACTTCTTCTTTATTGAATTACATTGTGTTGCACCGCAATGTATTGAATTTCATTTGATAGAATAAGTTAAATTGGAACGTGTTGTATAGGATAACTGCACACAGTTACAAGTGTATGTAAGGGCATTTGTAGAAATGCGTGCATTACTACCTGGGACGGTGAAGAGGGGAGGGAGGGTAATGGGAGAAGGAAGTGAGAGATGGGCGGAAATGGGAAGAGAGAGGAGATGCAGGGAGAACTGCGGAGGATGGGAGAGGGTGGGATGAGAAAGGGAGGGAATGAAAGGACAAATATTGGGGGAGATGCGAGGAGGGAGACGAGGGTTTGAAACAAAAAGTGAGAGGAAGGGAAGATAATTGAAGCAGGGAGAAAAAATGGGCGGAAATTGAAATGTGGGTGAACGCGGGGGAGAGAGAAAGGGTACCACACGTAACCGTCCTAAGACGGGCAAACAACCGGTAGATAATAAGTGACAACAATTACAATCTCCTCTTTCTAGCAGTTAACACTATAAGTTGACAGCGATGTGATGCTGTTAGTCAATTACTGTTGTGATCTTCGGGATAATCACCAAGCTGAACTTAGCTGCATAGTCTTCGCAACCGATTTCAACCTCACATGGCCTTGGAGAAACGCTCCAGAAATTATCCTGTCTTTTCAACAACGCGCAGATATATTCCACGAATTCACCGCTCCGTAGAATCTGCGTAGCCGTCGATTGGGAGATTCATTTATACATAATAGACGTGAGAGAGACAGACAGACGGACAGACAGACAGACAGACAGACGGACAGACGAACAGACAGATAGACAGACAGAAAGAGACAATGAGCCAGAGAAAAAGAAAAAAAGAGAAAAAAAGTGCAAAATAGAAAGGAAAGAGAGTAATAGAGAAACCAAAGAGAACAAGACGGAGACGGAGTGTGACAGAGACACGTCCAGATGCATAGATAGCAGATGACATACACAGAGGAGCAGGTGACCTAGAGAATCGTTGCAGCAGCAGCAGCAGCAGACAAGTACCCGCATGTTGATGTCAATCAGTCAATGAATGAAGAACTATTCGTACAAATGTGTGTCTCTGATGACGTCGGTGCATTTATTTGCGCCCATGGCAACCAATCAGACAACGAATAGAACACGCAGGACGACAGTCAGTGGCCAGATAACAAAAGGGATGTGTAGGCGTATTTAGGAAAGCACGCACAGGTTCATCATAAACAGACAGACTGACAGACAAGCATACAGTTGAGTAGAGAGGAAGTGCAGCTAGGGGTAGGCATGCAGTCAGATCGATAGGCAAATACACACAGACAAGTAGGCACACAAACACGAAGAACAAACACTCAGATACATTCAAGCGTTAAGCAGGCAGGATCAGAAACCGATGGAAACATTAAATAAACAGCACTTCAATGTCATAAGTAAAGAACCCGACTTTACTTCAATGTTTTATCTTAGTGTAGAATATATTACAATGCTTAGCCTACATGTTATTTCTCAGTATAGTAACTGACAATACTTCTTTGTTCGCTATCAGTTCAGAAAAAAAACGTTCTCATGGCATTGGTATATATAACTGCAATTGTGAACAGATATTCGCTTGAAGAAAAAAAATAACCAGAGGAGCCATTAATTAGTGCCACTCTATCATCATGAAGTTTATACAACTTCGTGCTTTTTTCATGTTTGTCATTTTATTTCAAACTGTCTTTTTGTCTATTCATTGATTGACTATTTGCATAAATCTCTACCTGTATGCCTTCATTGCTATTTGCATTCCGGCTACTATATCTACGAGTTTTCCCTTCCCACTTACGCCCTCATCAGTAGTTATATTTGTTGCTACCTAGTGCATTTAATCTATATACACCTATAATCACATCAAATCAACCAATAATTTGGTTATAGTCGCTTCGTACTTAGGTTATAATATTAACCTAACTCATAAACAGGCAAGAAAAAACTAGCCACATGTGGCTGTGTCGCCTCCAAGCAAGTATCAAATAAACTAACGATCTAGCGTTGCAAAAGCCACCTACCATGCACAGGGCTAGACTTTGATTAGAAGATCCACCTATAGGTCAAATGTCACGGAAATTTCCAAAAGTTTCGATGACTCATCAGTTTCGATGATGAGTCATTATTGAACAAAAAGGAAAAAAATATTTACTTGCGTATATAAAATGATTGAAAATATTTTCTCGTCACAGCTTAAAGAAATGCCACCACAATATAAAATGAAATACTCGAAGAAAACTGTTATTGAATTAATAAAAATTGCCAAACAGAGCTATTTGGTTGGTTATACACGACTGCGAAAAGCGGATTTGATTAGTAAAATTGAAGCCCACAGCGTACCCTCAATCTCAACAAATGCTAGCTTGCTCGATGCACCCGTTCCCGACATTGGAATCCCAACACTCGAACCCGTACCAGCTACGACAGTACGAAAAATATTCGTTAAGACTAAATCAGCGATTAATAAATTCGCTAGGTGGATTGAAAATTATATACCTAAAGAACCAAAGAAAATAGTGAATGAGAAGTTAGAAGCACTGAAAGCCAAAGTGAATTCTATATTCGGTAAAATTCCTATGAAAACACGCGAAATAAAAGAGACGGCTACAGCTATCAAGGGCTTCACGAAACAATACACGGTCGTAGGCGCAAGCGGAATTGACGCCACGTCTTTTCTCGAAGCAGCTCAACCACAACTGGAAGACCTTTTGTCTAGAAATCGCCAGACTAAGGTCAATTTTGTCCTTACCTGCACAATGGAGCGTGTAGATATGAAATCCGGACAAGTAGATACCAAGGATTTTCCATTTGTCTCCATGAGCGAAGTTGTTTTAAACTCTACCAACCCGAGCGAAATATTTAATAATGCGAAGGATAAAATCCTAGAGTCTATGCCAGCCTTCCAGATGCAAGGCAGTAACTGGAGACTTAGAGCGGTTCAAAAATTAAACATCAACACAGTTGTTTATAAATCGCTGAAAGGCAGTTCTTACATTCCACTACCGAAATGTTTAGCGAGTAAAAAGGGTATTATTAATATGAAGAACGAAGACGAAGAATGCTTCAAGTGGTGTGTAGCGAGAGCCTTAAATCCGGTTGACGGCAATCCAGAAAGAATTACGAAAGAATTAATCAAGCAGTCTGAAGAACTTGATTGGTCTGACATCGAATTCCCAGTAGCAGCGGATGCTAATGTGATAAGTAAGTTTGAGAGAAATAATAAAATTAGTATTAATATCTTCGGTTATGAAAACTATGTTTACCTTTTCCCACTATATTTATCAAAGCATGAGAGTAATAGGTGTGTAGATCTATTATTCATTTCTGATGGAGAAAAGAAGCATTATTGTTGGATAAAGAACTTTAACAGATTGATGGCGGTTCATAGAGAAAACTCATACACTTCGATGCACTATTGTAAAAGATGTTTGATTGGATTCAGTAGAATAGATTCGCTACACAAGCACACCGAATACTGTTTTCAACACGACGCTCAAAAGATAGAACTTCCAGAACCAGGAACTATGTTGAGTTTCAAAAATTATTATAGAAAGATGAGTCCCATTTGTCGTGTACGCCGATTTTGAGTCATTAATAAAACCTATAGACACTTGTCAACCAGATCCCAGCATGTCCTACATCAGCAAATACCAAAAACACGTCCCAAGTTCTTTCTGCTATTATATAAAATGCTTTGATGATGACCTATATTCGCAAGCGGAAAGCGAAGACGATGATGTAGCTCAGATATTTATAGACACTCTTATAGATAATATAAAAGATATTTATAATCGATTTAAATTTCCAAAGAAAAGGATATTCGGAAAGAAAGATCAGGCGCTTTACGTTTGTCACATATGCGAAGGTGAACTGGGTGATGATCGAGCTAGAGACCATTGTCATTTAACCGGTAAATTTATAGGTACCGCACATAAAAACTGTAATCTAAACTATAAAGTCCCCAAGTTTTTCCCAGTATTGTTCCATAATCTATCCGGTTATGACAATCATCTATTCATAAAGAAATTACGAGGTGATGATGATGAAAAGAATAATTGTATTCCTACCAACGAAGAAAATATATATAATTTAGCAGAGAGGTTGTGGTTGATAAGTTTGCAAATAAAGAAAATAAGGAAGTAGAGGTTAAACGCGAATTACGTTTCATCGATAGTTTTAGATTCATGGCATCGAGTCTCGACGCTTTATCGAGGAACCTGAGCAAAGACCAGTGTAAGAATATAAGCAAACACTATACTGGTAATCAGCTCGATCTCTTGCTTAGAAAAGGTTTATACCCTTATGATTTTATTAATTCCATCGATCGATTGAATGAAACAGAACTTCCACCAAAGTCAGCATTCTATTCGAGACTTAACGACTCAGACATTAGTGATAAAGACTACAACCACGCACAGATGGTATGGAATGAATTCTGATTTAAAACGTTGAGAGAATACCACGATTTATATAACGTAAGTGATGTTCTCCTGCTCGCTGACGTGTTTGAACATTTTAGAGATGTGTGCTGCGAGAACTTTGGTCTAGATCCCTCCTGGTATTATATTTCACCAGGTCTTGCTTGGGACGCTGCATTGAAGTTGACAGCAGTAAAGCTGGAGTTGTTGAGCGACTATGATATGATACTGATGGTTAAGCATGGGATAAGGGGAGGTGTTAGCACCATTTCGCACCGTTATGGACAGGTAAACAATAAGTACATGCCAGCGTTTGACGATAGCAAGCCTTCAACATTTATAACCTATTTAGACGCGAACAATTTGTACGGACGGACAATGTGTAAGAATCTACCAACTCGTAGGTTTCAGTGGATGGGTAACGATGAGCTAAACGACTGGAGAGGAACACCGTGTATATTAGAAGTGGACTTGGAATATCAGAGAGATTTGCACGATCTTCACAACGACTATCCTCTTGCCCCTGAGAATATTACACCTGAATCTTCAACTGTAAATAAAACTCATTCCGAACTTGAACGATAAAGTAATATACATAGTATATTACGAAAATTTAATGTTGTATGAAAGCCTAGGTTTGAAGATAACCAAAATTCATCGCGGAATTAAATTTGAAGAAAGTGCCTGGCTGAAAAAGTATATCGATCTAAATACCAACCTGAGGACGAAAGCCACCAACGATTTCGAGAAAGACTTTTTTAAACTGATGAACAATAGTGTCTTTGGTAAGACATGCGAGAATATAGAGGCTCGAGTAGACATAAAACTGGTTTCCAGCGAGAAGCAAGCCATAAAACTAGCAGCGAGAACGAGTTACGACACTCGAACTATTTTTGACGAAAACCTAATTGCCATTCACATGAAACGGACGACGCTATATTAAAACAAGCCTATATATCTTGGTATGTGTATTTTAGACTTGAGTAAGACTATAATGTACGATTTTCATTATAATTACATGAAAAAAAAGTATGAAGATAGAGCGAAGTTACTTTTTACCGATACTGATTCTTTAGCCTATGAAATTAAGACCGAAGACTTCTACGCCGATATAGCACCCGACATTAGAAGTAGGTTCGACACTAGCGACTATCCTAAAGACCACCCCTCTGGTATAGAAACAGGCATCAATAAAAAGGTCATTGGCATGTTCAAAGACGAAGCAGCTTGTAAACAGATCGAAGAGTTTGTAGGTTTAAGATCAAAGTTGTATTCATACAAGATGGCGAGAGTAGACCACAAGAAATGTAAAGGTGTTAAGAAGAATGTCGCTAAGAAATCTATCACTCACTCAGACTAAAAAGACTGCTTATTCACCAAGAGAGAACAATCGAGAAAGATGAATGTCAATCGATCGCATCATCACGATATCTACACCGAGGAAGTTGACAAGGTAGCTCTTTCAGCGGAAGATGACAAACGAGTGATTCAGCCAGATGGAATCCACACTTTGGCATATGGACATTATTCTCTAAATATATAACGAACGAAATGGATGGTGGTTTGAATATGAATGGTAATATGATAAAAGGTCTACCGACTGACATTCATCCACCAGTCTTAGCTTGCCAGGCCGCGAGTTTTGGTCAAGTCGAAACCTTAGTCAGCCAAACGATATCGAATAATACTACCACTGATAACTCGAGACTATACGTGACTGCAGCACCTACCATGACTTCTGATATAACAATAATAAACGGTTTAACTTATGAAGCTAGTGCTAGCGATTATCGCAGTGTGCCTGGTCATGAATCCAACCCAAGGAGGGCTTTTCAAAATGCCTATAACTACCCCGCATGTGGGTCACTGAAAGGTCAAGTAATGTTTGGATAAAGATGAAGTACCCCATTCCTCTGTCCATGTCGGGATTTTACATCGTCGTCGGCCGAGAGCAGAGCGACCGTATTACTGGTTGGGTGGTTCGAGCTAGTAACGATGGAACAGCCTTTACTGAAATTTTAGTTTCATGGGAATTCCTCGTTTTGGATTTTTGAAGAAGATTACATTTCCCGCTTCGTCTAATTACAGATATTGGAGACTTCATATTACATCTATGAGTCCTAGTGCTGACACAGATACCGTCTCCATACTACAATGGATTCCAACGCTACCCCCTGATTACACGCTTGGAAGAAAATGTCAAATCGGTTACGTACCGAGACTATCTTTCGATACTAGTAGTTATGGTTTTCAAGCGAATGCCAGTTCAGCACTTCTAACTAACAAAGCCTTTTGGGCATACAAAGACGACGGGGAATGGGTATCTGATGTCAACATCCACACTGAATCGTGGATATCTATCACATGCCCAACCGCAGTGAGAATCTGGAAGATCGGCTTGAAAGGAAGGAAAAATGACCAGGGAAGGATATACTGCTGGAGTATAATCGCATACAATTTTGAAGGACAAAGGGTTACTATTTACACCGCGCCTAATAACACTTATTTAGGAAATACTTACCAAGAATTTTTAATCGATTCCGTAGTAAAATATATGATCTATAGGCTAATCTACTTCCAGACTGAACCGGGCAGCTTGGATTAAGCATGATGCAGTTATTCGTGTGCGATGATTAAATAAAAAATTATTTTCATACTTTTAGCTTAAAGAAAATATTTTCTATATATGAAAGGAAAAAATGATTGTCACACACGAAACGTTTAATCCAGATAAAATGATCTTTAAAGTCGCCAATAAGACGAACAACTTTGGTCAACGAATTCAAATTAAATATAAATACCCGAACGGTGATGAAGGTGATTTTCATATCCAGACTCCAGCATTAAAAGTTGGGGTATATCACCAGATTATGGTTTTGGTAAACCAAGGGTCCTATTGTTGATTATAGTATACCAGAAATGATGTATGGTGGGTCAACTGATGAAGAATTGGTGACTATCGGCTTGTTTAAAAGTATTTTAGACCGCATTCAAGAGTTTCTGCTCGATCCTAATACAAAGGAGGCCTCGAATAAGAAATACGAAAATTCGCAGGTTAGACAAATGTCTATATTTTATCAAAAAAGGAAGAGGAACCGCTAAAGATGTACCCGAAATTGTCAACTGCGTATGGATCAGCGGATATAACAACCGGATTTTATGATACAGATGATAATCCAATCGACCCTCTAACGTTAATATCCACTCCATGCAGTGTCGTGTTAGATTTAACATGTAGTATATTCATTGGAAATAAACCATCAGTTCAATTAAGAGTAGAAGATGTTATATAGGTAGAAAGAACTGAAGTGCGAAAGCGAGTGCGTCGCTTGTTTGTTAAGTAGTTAAATATTGATTGTTAATTTTCAATGATTATTACCATTGAAAATTTAAACCTCAAGTTCAACAACATCGTTATCTCCAGATACTACGATCAACGACTGGATCCATCCCGGCTCCGTTTCTATCTTTGTTTTTGTAAAGGTAAATGTCTTGTTCGTTTGCAACCTGCTGAGCAGGGGCTCCCCGTATACGGTCATGTAGTGCTCTGTCTCATCCGGCGCCACTACTGTTATCAGGTAAAAATATCCTTCTGTGCCATATAAATATTGCTTCGTTTTAACAGTAAATACTACGTCTTCTTCCAAAGTTTCAAAATCTAAAAATTTACGAGTTTCTATTTTAAGTAGCTGGATAAAACTTTATGTTAGTATGTTAATCTTATATCGATTTCTCCAGACTTTACCATTATAAGCCTTCAGCGTGTTCATACTGGTTTTCAAAGTCATGCTCGCCTTATACAACGATGAGTACGTGACGGCTTCGTTAATGTCTTTATCTAGGATTTCAACGCTTATAGGATTATTTCTAATAGTTTTTAAATACTCGTACTTGGGTAATGCTTGCCTTTTCTCCTTCACTGTTTCAGGCAATTCTGATTCCGGTAAAACACCCTTCTCAACGAGTATTCTTAACATTTCTGGTGTGTTCATATAACTAGACTTTATTCCATGTTCCTTCATTAACGATTTTTGTTGTGAGAGTCTCATGTTCTTTAATAATAGAAAATATTTTCTTTAATATACTACGTTCATTTTCTGGCCGTCTGATTGGAAGTTTAACAATTTATCCGAAATGACGACTGCATAAGCTTCAGTTCCAGGAGGAATCGCAGCATTGAAAGTAGCCTTGATCTGGATGTCTACGACAGACGACTTTAACCGTTCAGATTGCTTACTTACATCAAAAACGAAAAGCGGGTATAAATCTTTGTAGTCGGCCAAAGTGATGTTGCTCTGAGTTACCAACTGGTCCATTACGTAGAATTTTTCGCTAAAGGTCGCCGCGTCTCTGTAAGCTGTAGAAAATTGCTGATTCGGGAATGAGAGGTTGTAGTCGACCGCTGGATATCTTTCATGGTTCATCGTCACATACATGTTCTTGATATTGCAATGATCGAAAATTGATGGATTAGCCTCTTGATTGCCGCTTCGATTCGTTTGAAATCCAACCATGATGTACCTGGGTTTTTCTGGCGCTGTCTTTACACTAAGTCGCCAACTAAACGTGGTAGATACTGGAACCGTTATAGTATTACAAAGATGAGCTCGGTAGGCTACTGGTAACGTTGCCTTTGATTCGATCGTTTTATACAGCTGCACTCTTTCCATGTCAGACGCTTGAACGTGTGGCATAAACCATGAAATTTTACTGAGGTTGACTTTGCCGGCCGCTACTGCATTTGTCCTAAAAATAGCATAGCTGTCAGGTTTGCGAACGAGAGTTAAAGTCTGCTTCATACCGTAGACTACCTTATCATAATCCTCACAGAATCCAAAAATGCGCTTCAGAGGTACGATGAAGCTAAATGTACCCTTTGCAGTTAGTTTCCGAATGAGATACGCCTGTCTTATCGCGAATCCCGTGTTATCGTTTATAACAGCAGTGGCGGCTGTGTCCTTAGTCCATAATTGGTTAAGTCCCTGAGCAAGAGCAAATTCGTTGGGATATTTCAATAGACCTAGCATAGCTGTCGCTTGTCCAGGATGAAACACGCTTTCTATTTTTTGATTAGACAGGGAGTACGACATTTGACTGAAATCTTCTCTTAGTTATGACAATCATTTTATAATTGTATCATTAAATTTTAGTAGTCTAACGCATTTATCTTATTTTGCCTAAGTAACTCATCGCAGATACCCACTATCTCGTTTCTTAATCCTGTATTTCCCGCTCTGAAGCTAGCCATTCGTAGTTTCAACATTTCCACTAGCGCATCGGGGTCTTGTGGGAGAACTCCAACCCCCTCACCCGTTGAGAACCTCCCTTGTCGCGTCGAGAGCTTTCGTTCGAGCAATGGCTTAATGATTTTTAAATATTTTGCACCTCTCGACGATTTGGGTTTATTAGGATTTTTCGGCATATACAAGGCACCCGTCGATTCAAGAATTTCCCAGTACTCGTCCAGATCGTTTTGACTGTATATCGACTCGTTTGGTTCCTTCATCGTCATCAATTCCCATAGCCCCGGAGTTCCCTTGTAGGTGGTATTACCCACCGTTATGTCATATCCTTCGATCGAGATTGGGCTGTCCCCGATGTGAAATCGACCATCTTTAGAGCATATTCCGAAGGTCGTATCCGTCGACTTCTTGTTCGAGGCATATTCTTTTAAATATTTTGTAGCGATATCACCTAATTCCAAAGTTCTAATATCTGAAACGGGATCATCCTCGAACACGTCTATCGATGGATACTGTGGGAATTGAATTGCTTTCAACGATGTTGATATCGATGCCGGCAAAGCACGAAGCGCTTCAGCTGTTAACTTAGAGTTCTCTTTTATAGTACCTAATTCTTTAGATATTCCAGACTGCGAGTCGATTATGGGTTTGTACACCTTTATCAATTTCCGCTGAAGTCCAATGACCCATAATTTCTCTGATAACGAGTCTTGTCTAATATTTTGCTTCATCTTGAGAAAATTCTCAACTATAAAATCACGTTTGGCTGGGTCTTGAATTTTTAGAAACGACATTTTTAATTTAGAAACATAATATTTAAACGTAAAAACGTAAATTTACGTTCACATTTTATTCAATTCGTTTTGCCTAATTGTTTCGTCGCTTCATCTATGTTGACATTGGTTTTACTCCTAACCTCTTCCTTCATCTGATTAAATTTCTCGAACTCACTTAGAATAACAGAATATTCCAAGTCTGAGATATTATTATCATCTAGGGCTTTTGAAACGAGGTCGCTGATCGAATTGAGTTTCCCTTCGGTTATAGTCCTGATTTTTGCATGTTTTTCTTGCCGCAACGATAATATTCGGCGGACTTGGGTAGATATCAGAGATAGTGCTCCTGCTCCAGCGGATAAAGATACGACGATGGTAGCGGCGGGTGCAGCAACGACTGAACTTAGAAAAGTTACACCTAATACGCCGAGTCCCGAAGATGTAAGGGTTAACAAACCTCCCAACGCTTCGACTACTTTAACACTCTTTTGATATTTTTTACAGATTACGTCTCTCTTTCCACTTTCTCATAAGATTTCCTGTTGAATTTCAGATATTTTCTTAAGGCGATAGGTGTCTGCTTTGTTCAATTCCATTTTATAATAACGATTATTTTTTAAATGGAATTCAAGTTTGCTCGTAATTCACATAACATAACGAGTCTCCTTCGTTTATGGTGACTGTCCCAAGGTCTCAAAAATTCTTAATATCGAGTAACATTTCTTCCGCGAACCCAGTAACGGTATCAATTAGCAGGCGACAACCTGCTTCTATAAATTCTGGATGGAGAGAAACTTTACACGATCCTTTCGTCATTCGGACACCTAAGCCTAATGGTAAAACCTTGTGAATGAATAGTTATCGCTTCTTAAGCAAAAAACTCCAACCTTAGACCACCCATTTGTCTTTGCGGTCTATACTTGACATCCCACATGCCTTCACACGCATTCCACCTGACGGATCTTGGTTGAATTCTTACTTCTGGAACAAATTAGGGTTTCGTCCACCCCATTTTATGAATTGGAAATAGAGACATTTTATATATATACAATGCTTTTTTAAAGTAACAATCCGAGAAGCGGAATGTTTTTAAATGGTGAATCTGGTCCTAGTATAAGTCCTTCCCCATTTACGAACCCATTACCTATTTTCATATACAGACCTTCTCCTACACCGTTTAATCCAGATCCTTGGTATGGCTTCATAGATAAGCCCTGACCCTGTTGCACTATCTTGAAGTTTTTACCTCTAGTATTGAGATATATGGCCCCACCCGTTCCTGTGACTTTATCAATGACTTTAGAACCAGCCGCTGCACCTATTCCAGTTAATGCAACCGTTGCTAAGCTCGGTAATACGCTAGATACACGGTGATTCATTAAAAAACGTACCTTACATAGGTTAGCATAACTCAGGTAAATGACCATTAATTTTAATGAAATTTCAGAATAATGATGCTTGATATTCTATTCAAGTGCTACATAAATCATTTGACACACCAAGCTAAAATGACGTAACGCGATTGACGAAACTAATGACGTCACGAAAATATCGCGAAAAAATGGTGTTTACCGAAGAGTATAAACAATTTGTTACATTCTTACGAAAGAATAAAAAGTACAGTGCAAAACGTTTTCTAAAGAAATTTCCTGATAAAGAGTGGACTCTTGGTGGATTAAATGCGTTACTTTCAAAGATCGACAAAACTGGGTCTTTCCATCGTCGACCAGGCAGCGGCCGCCCGCGTACGGCAGCAACAACCGACAATGCTGAAAAGGTTGAATCGCTGGTGCTCAGCCAGGAAGATATGCCGCAAACGCATCGCACACAGAGACAAATTGCTCGAGAAATAGGAATCAGTCAGACATCAGTTTGGAGAATTGTCAAGAATGATTTACATTTGCGATGTTTAAAGAAACGACACGCTCAAGAACTCACAGCAGCCAACAAGCAAGCAAGATTGACACGTTTCCGTCAGCTACTGAGGTTGTATCCTGCAAGCTTAGTGAATTTCATTTGGTTTACTGATGAGAAATTGTTTACTGTGGCAGCACCCAGTAACAGTCAGAATGATCGTATTTATGTCTCAGCCGGTACAAGGAAGAGAGACGTTCCTGCAAATCGTCTTTTGCGGACTCGACCAACTTTCAGCAAGTCCCTTATGGTATCTGTCGGGGTATCTGCACTCGGTCGTACGAACATCCATTTCATCGAACCAGGTGTTAAGATTAATGGACAATATTACAGAGATGTTCTACCAATGCAGGGTCTCTTGCCTGACATTCGTGAGATAACGGAGTATTTCATCTTCCAGCAGGATAGCGCTCCTGCGCACAGAGCTCGGGAGACCGTTGCGTTACTCGAAACTGAAACACCTGATTTCATCCCGCCTAATTACTGGCCACCTAATAGCCCTGATTTGAATCCAGTGGACTATAAGATATGGAGCGTCATGCAGGAAAAAGTCGACAGAAATCGAATACATGATGTCGACGAGTTGCGTCACCGAATTGTGGAGGTATGGGATGAAATGGATCAGCGCATCATTGATGAGTCAGTCAGGCAGTGGCGTAGGCGTCTTCGCGCGTGTGTTACTGCCCGAGGGGGTCAATTTGAACATAAACTGTAACTTTCTTCCTATTCAGAACTGATTCCTCTATGTTCACTTAAAATTTTTTTGACATAAACCGATATTTGACGGAGTTACAATTAAATATCTAGGGGTACGTTTTTTAATGAATCACCGTGTAGTAGGAATTTGCCAGCAGTTGCAAGAAAAGGTAAAATTGTGCCGATGAAGCCGCCTTCGACTTTAGCGTTATGTATTAAATGCGTTTTACTCATTTTTATAGTCACGCCTTTCCCATTCTGATACGCTTTAGCTAGCTTATTCAGTTGTGCTTGGGTAAGTGCTAACACTTGCTCTCCGTTTAAATCGTTGTGCTTTAATCCAATACTAACACCTGTTCCCGCTTGTAGCGATCTTTTAATTTTATCTTTTTGTCCTTCTGAAATATTGACTTTGACGTTCGTGTATCGACTCATTTTATATAAAACTACAAAAACTTTTAAGCTTCTCTAATATGAAACCGTATCGATAATTCCTCACCTGGCAGATTAATTAGTTTACCATTCTGATCGGAGAGAGTCGTTTCCATTGTAGAAATCGTGGATAGGGTGATTGGAAGATAGATCAAATTTCTCGGCGTTTCAATTATCTTATAGCCAGGCCCTACATTTGGGAAGAAGGAATAGATAATATTTTTTTTAATTTCCGTTGCTATAGGATGCTCCAATGATGCCGCTCGTAACCCTCAGATTGCTAACACTCATTATGTCCACTATATTTCTCGATTCGTGGTATCGAAAAATCGTCGGTTCGTGAAACCTAGGACTCTTCCGATAGAGTTACCCGCGTCAAAATGAACCCCGTATTTCTTTGCTATATACACAACCGTCTTTAACGTATTGCTGTTAGCTTCTATCTTAATATTATATTCTCCGTTAGCCACATCATAATGCCCTATTTCTTTCATTATTCTCTGCACGTATTCGTTAATATCTGTAATTTCATAGCAGTCTTCGGGGATGGTTATAGTTTCGCACGTCGGTTCACCCCTCATAGCAGTCATCGTCGAATATGAAAAGTTGTTGTTAGTCTCATCGATGTTTGGGAATGACAAATATGTTTCCAGATTGACAAGAGCCATCTCATACTTTTTATCTTTATCGAACTGTATCAGCGGATTGAATCGGGTCCTTATTCGCGAAGTTTTGTCACTTAATAATATGTAAAACGATGACTTTGGCTCTGTGTAACGAGCAATCCTCTCGGTGTTGTCTGCAATCTTTTGTAGAATCGATTCCATTATTAAATTAGCAAAGATTTATTTATAATGGAATGTAGAATTCATCAAAACCGCATCTATACTTTTCGTTAATCTTATTACTAGTCTGGTCTATTACTACAAATCCGTGAGGTTGCTTCCACGCTGTTTTGCATAGTTTTCTAAACTCCTCCTTAGGCATGTCTGTACTCACGTAGTCGTTGTAGATGTGATTAATATTTTTCTGGTCTTGAGGAAACAAGCAGATAAATTTTGCATTCGCTCTAATTGTCTGTCTCGGTAGTTTGAAATAATTCTGTGCTAGATAGAAACTGTCGACGTTACTGTGTCTTCCTCGGATGTAATAAGTCTCGCATTTATTCTGCTTTTCTAACCGTAAATCATCGAAAATCATCAAGTTCTTCTTGTCACAGGTCACGTCACTCGGGTCTGGCACGTCCTCTGCTGATTCAAAGAACTGGGAAGATATATCAGATTTTTTATTCAAGCGTTAAGCCATTTCCTCAATTACAACCTCTGGTGAATAATCTTGTCTCATGATCTCGTCTTGAATATAAAATAACCCGATGATGGATTCTTTAGGTAGTTTTTCTTCAAATGCTTTTTCAGAATTTTATACTCTGGTTGAAAGAGAGACCTTCCGAATACTTGCAGATTGTCGTAATCTAACCATCCGAGTCGTAGAAGCAGGTTCAACAATAAAGTCGTCTTACCGCATCCAGACTTTCCTACGATTAACCCTCTTATACTTCTAGGTAAAAGAGAGTTATTGAATCTCTTGGATAATATGTGGTTTCACAAAAAAAATTTACTTCCATTTTAAATATATCTAATTGTATTTAAAATGTATTGCGTAAAGTGTAAAACTCATACTGAAACAAAAAATATTCAAAATGTTGTAACGAAGAATGGAAGGTCAATGCTTAGAGGCACGTGTGATGTATGCGGAAAAACAAAGACACAGTTCGTGAAAGCAGCACAAGGTGGCGATCTAGTTGGATCTCTAAATTCGGTTACTAGCGGTATTAAGTTACCATGGGCTAAATTTCCAGGAGAGATGCATTTACCAGGACATCAGTTTACAGAACCTGGAACTAGACTAGATTTGCGGCTGAATCCTGATGGAACTCCTAAAGATTGGTCGAAACCTGTTGACAGGGTTGACAACGCTGCATATTATCATGATTTAGCTTACAACCAGCACTCTGATACGGCTTCTAGGAATGTCGCCGATAGAGCAATGATTAATGAATAAAATAATATACCTAATCCTAGCTTACGGGAGAGAATAGAGAGGTCTATAGTCACACCTATGTTATCTACTAAAGTTAGTATCGGGTTAGGTTTAAAAAAAGCTTAAAATTACAACCCGATCTGAAATGGACCGATCAATTAGCGAATGAATTGCATAAACCAGTAGTAAGGCATTTTAGAAAGAGAAAGGTGTACGTTAGTGGAATAGATGAGATTTGGGCAGCTGATCTGGTCGATATTCAGGCTTTCGCTAAAGATAACGATGGTGTGAAATACCTGTTAACCGTGATAGATGTGTTTTCAAAAGATGGTTGGATCGTGCCATTAAATGATAAGAGTGGAAAATCTACCGCTAATGGCTTCGTGAAGATACTCGAGACCGGCAGAAGGCCTATTAAAGTATGGGTAGATAAAGGTAAAGAATTTTATAATAAAGACGTAAAGAATTTGGTTGAGTTGTACTCTACTGAGAATGAAGAAAAATCTTGCGTCGTTGAGCGCTGGAACAGAACGATGCGAGGGAAAATGTTTAAGTACTTTACAGGTAATTCAACAAGAAGATATATAGACGTGTTGGGTGAAATGGTTAGTAAGTATAATGAGACTAAGCATTCTTCTATTAAAATGACATCCTCTAAGGCTAGTTTTAAAAATAATGAAAAGACTGTATGGATGAATTTGGTCGGTGATGAGATCTCAGAACCCATTAAGCCTAGATTTTCGATTGGAGATAAGGTTAGGATAACTAAGAAGAAGAATATATTTGAAAAGGGATACACGCCTAGATGGATGGAAGAGATTTTTACTATTACTCAAATTCAATACACAGATCCACCAACTTATAAGATTGCCGATTATAATGGTGAGGAAATACAGGGTTCGCTTTATATGAACAGGAGCTTCAAAAGACAACTCTAGAGATATTTAGAATTGAAAAGGTAATCAGAAAACGAGGGATGAAATCTTTAGTGAAATGGCTTGGTTATCCCGAGTCCTTTAATTCTTGGATTGATACTGAAGACTTGGTTGGTGTGTGATGACTCATCGAAACTTCTGGACATTCCAGGCCTATAGGTGGGTGTTTATTTGAGCTAGGCTATTGGTCTGTGTATGAATCGTGGCCCATTAGGAATATTTTGGTGAGCTTTAGGTCGGACATTTGACCTTGGCCTTGGTTGTGAGGCATTCGGCATTGTTTTGTAACCCTCCCCTTGGTTAGAAATGAACGAATTAAGCTGTATTTTGGTTAAATGTCTCAAAGAGCGCACTTATCTACTACTCTCTTCGTAGTTTTTTCATTTGTGCCAAATACCAGCCATCAGAGTCGACAGCATATTGCTTCGCTACGCAGTCAAACATACTATGGGCTCTTCTTGGCTGTCGGCGTTTATAAGGATCTGTTGTTCTCGGTTGAATGTGTATCATGACGCAAATGCTGGAAACTCCATTCGGACCATTCTCTGCCTAGATATATATCGGCAATGCCGACAACATCGACGCGATGACGTACTCTCATTATGTGGCGGCAGAAATACACGTAAGAAAATCGATGTGGCAGTTTGCGCTGTAACGAAAACCTGTTTGAGGTTTTATCTCTCGCATTTGGATTCGCTTTTGAAGGTAGCTCGCTGCGAGACTGAAAATAGAAACGAGTTAATTGCATGAGGCAATTATACGACAATTTAATATCCATTTTATGAACAATAACGATGCCCAATTTAGCCTGTATTAAACGGTCCCATACAATATTCCCTCTAATTTATTGGAGTCAGCATGCGTAAGAAATCGTGTGTGGGCGCAACATTTTGTAATGGTTTACACTTTTGTACGCATGTCCGAGCTGAATGTGACGATTGAACTTTAAATCAAGACCATAAAAACGTCTATGGTGAGAAGTTCGGATAACATAAGAAAAGTCTCTTGTCTAATATGTGTTTTAGAGCACATTAAGCATATGCCTACATCGTATTGTACGTAATTGTCATTAGCTTTCAATTTATTATTAATTTTCGACTCTTCTCAGCTAATTATTGGTAAAAATTTCGTCTTAATATATTATTTGCTTTTAGAGAAAGAAATTGTGCTCACACTAAATTCTTTTGGGCGCTGGCTCCACGGCCCGTGTGCGCGCGTACATGCGCACGACTTAGAGGGAACACGGGGACTACCATAAAAGGATATTTGAATCACATGAACCACACGAGGATGCTCTGGTAGAGGCAAATGCACTGAATATCCAGAACGAATGACGGTGCCGGTCTCATCCACAACACGGAGGCGCAACTGGGTCTATGTATAGAAGCTTTGGATAGAACAGTTTGGCACGCAATTCAACAGAGAGATAGAGACAGACGAGCGCGAGAGAGAGGGAGAGAGAGAAAGAGAGAGAGAGAGAAAAAGAGAGAAAGAGAGATAGACAGACAGACCGACAGAGAATGACACTGTCGTTCATTTCCATTTCGACGCTTGTTGTTATCATTTGCTGATCATCTACAACTTGATGGACCAGTATCCGCTTTGCAAAGGTACCAGAAATACGATTCAGCTCAGTTGCAATGAAGCTACGCTGGCAGGTTTGAGCCCATGTCCAACCAGTGTTCCCACATGCATTCTTTACAGAGCCAAAGTGATCCGCACCAAAATATCGGAGCCATAAATAACCACAGCCATATGTTGATTAGTCAAATCACGAGTTTTTCTAAGTTTTATACTGATCATCCGTACTTTCGTACTTTCAACTTGTCGTTGAATCAGCATCAATGTCCGTTACCGACGAGGTTATACTCATCTAATCTCTCTTTCTCTTCAGTCACTTGTGTGCCGACGATGAGGTTTTTGCACGATGGCTCCATTTCTGTCTGTCTCTGATTGTATCAAGAGCTGTTCTCATGTCCATGTTATTTTGATCATCTACAACATGATGGACCAGGTGACCTAATTTAATTGCATCTGATCTGATTTAATGAGATTGATATTAGGTATCCGTATCTCGCATTGGTATTTCTGTGAGGCTTTGCGTGCTTTAAAATGTGCCACAAAATAGTTGTAGTCGCAATAGTAGGGGAAGCAGTGGTAAGGGGAGTTGTTGTAAATGTTCTAATGATGACAATAATAATAATAACAACAATAATAATAATAATAATAATTAATAACAATAATAAGAAGAATATCATTAATATTATTTTTACAAAGTGGACACAAGTGAACATTAAAATGACGGATAATAAAAAGTAGCTCAGCAGCAGAAAGTACTTCATATAAGAAATTAATCATATTTAAGTCACTAAGAATAAAATCATCAAATTGAAAGTACAAATAGATTATAGACAATAAAAATAGTATGATAGTAGCATAATAATTATATGACAGGGCTAAGTTCCGATACTGATAGATGATTAGAAAGCAGATCTGCGGGCTGTAGAATTGTAACATACTGATCAGTGTTGTATATATATATATATGCATATATATATGTATACATACATACTTACACGTAATGGCCTTTACAAGCACATTTTTACATATTTAAACACAGAACAACAATGTTTAAAAAATTTCAACCATAAGAGTATTCTAGGTCTCGCGGCATTGATTAAATTACATTTACATTAGTAGCGTAATAGGCGCCTTTCATGGCTGCCGACATTATCTGTTCATGCTACGTTGGCAATCATGCTACGTTGTTGTCAGTTTGAAGAACATACGAAAATTATTAAAAGGGTCAGATTGCCTTACTATTTATTTCATTCATTTTATTTTCTTGTAAGTTTTTACCTCTGTAATGTCAGTAACTCAGAATCTGAAGCTCGAAACAAGTAGGCCTACACATATATGCGAGTAACTTACCCAGGCTTGCTACATATATGGAGTGCGCTCAGCAGGTCCAAACACACAGTGGATGGATTATTACGCAGGACGTTACCGACTGGATCATGGTGTTCCTACAGCCCTCGATCAGCAATTCTCATTGCAAGATTGACATCCTTTATTGTCTAATTTCTCGTCTTTATAAATTACTTTAATCACACGATAGCATTGTTTCAGTAGAACTAACCCACGGATACGCAAATAACCTAAAGACATTTGTATGGCAAAGCAATTTGTATAGTACTTAACCTAATAATTTATGTGACTAGTCCACTGGTTCCATGGGATCGACGACTCTTGGCCACAACTTCTCGTTAATGACGACAAATAACATTCAATTACAAACGGTTGACCAGTGATTATGTTCATTTAAGTATAAATTGCAATCTCGTCAGAGTAAACGGTTGACCAGTAATTATGCTCATCAAGTATAAATTGAAATCTCGTCAGTCATATATTGATTTAGAAAAGTATCAAGCATCAAACTAAAAATAAATACAAATAGACCTACCATAACATACAAAAGTAGGCCTAATAATCGAGTATCCAAATACAGAATTCATTAATTCTTCGACTAAACCGAATGCAATTACTGCATAAATTTATATCGATAGGGGTAAACTAAACGGTCAGGAAAAATAGCCCCAACTATGAAGTCTGGACGTAGAGACGGCAGCGTTGGATCACATCGATATAGAGCAGTTGCGTTCCATCCCTTCCAATGCATTCCTCAACATCTTCCGTATAATATCTGTTTTACACAACTATTGGATGTGTAAAGCCTCAGGGTTGAATTCGAAGCAATATCAGTCCGCCACCGTGTAGGGAGTATAAGCCGTTGGAACGCGGTTGCAATGCCAAATTGAAACTGCTCCATAATTTCCGTAATAGCGAAAAATCATCTCCCACCATTCCCAAATTCGGGAAATGGAGAGGCGCCTTATATACCCAATATGGACAGACATCTGCACCTAGCTTTGGTACTATAGTCTTTTCAGTATAGTCCAAGCGGTTGATGGTATGGCACACGCTTCACACACCAACCCAGTCAGAGACAGCCGATAGTTTTCGAACGTCTTTTGGATCCAATGAGTCCATTTCCTGGACGCTGCAGTTGCAGAGTACCTCATCCCGTAGCACAGCAGTCAGTCTTGACAGAAGATCAACGGGGACACCCTAACACTGCGCTGGAATGCCGATGTTCCAATATGAATGAAAATGTATTTATGCCAAATGCGGACAGAGAGGGAGGGTCGCAATGTAGATAGTCTTTCGGACGTGTTTTGTCGACGACCTCTTACTCCATCAGATTCTTGACTTTGTTTCGATCGTGTAGTTGAAAGAATCTTCGCTGCACACTCACTTGCTTACAATGGTTAGTTGGCCATCTTAGCATAATCACCTTCGGCGGGTTCATTAATCGTGATCTATTAGCGAACATTATAATAATTGTTATGAAACTATTTTGTAAAAACGTAGCACATCGCTTCTCCAAATACTACAGTTTGCAGATTGTTCAGCAAAAGAGACGACATGACTACGGAAATCCAGTTATCAACCGCGAAACGTACGTTGCATATCATTTACCGACATGGAAGGAATGAATATAGTCAGGTTACTCTCATATTTCAGCTCTTGGCCAAGTCACGTTTGCTCGTTTTTCGATGCTGGACTTCACTGCGTGATGTCATGTTGCAACCACGACACCAGTCTGTGGTCCATCATGCAGTTACATGAATTAATTACATGTAGTACCTTGTATGTCTCAACATGAAAGGCATCTATGCTGCGGCAAGACTGGCATTTTGACCGATGCGCTGAAAGCGATCCGGTGACCTGTCATATCGAGGTGCGACAAGAAATCGAAGCATCTATGCTGAGAGGACGAGGCAGCCTAAGAATAGGCGCAACAGCAGCAGGGTGTTCCAATGGATAAATTCTCTTGACTTCCAATCGCGCCTAGTTGCCGGCGATTAACTAATTGCTAAGAACGCAGTCAAATATCTATTGTCTATGTCGACATTAATTAAGGGTCATTAATTACTTTTGACTTTCGACGAGTTTTTGCTAGTCTCTTGTGTTTGCTCTTCTTATGCGGACTACAGTTCATCAAAAGGTTATGACAAGAGGCACTCTTTTCTCTGGAAGCCTCCTCTTCCTTCGTCTTTCTCATTCCTCCTCGACCAGTCTTCGACTTAACCATCTTCCCAGACAGGATCTGGAACGCTGGTCTTCGTCTATCTCGTCGACCGGAACCGCGGGTCCGAGTCCGATCAGTGGAACCAGGTTCCGGCGACAGGGTTCCAGCCCCGGCAGCTGGATTCTGGAAGGCGATCTGACCAGACGGTCTGTGGTACCAGCGCTGGATGAAGAGGACGTTCTTGCGCAGGCTGGAGCACTTACTGCGACGGAAAGTCCGCGGCCGACCCTCACCCGACACTCCCAGAAACCACTTGGGCCGACAGTCTTCGAAGTGACCAGAAGTGGGGTCGTCCGATAACGTCGTGAGGATACTTCCGGTGGTGTTGACAGGAAGATGGCTTCGATCGGAGGATGTTAGGTTGCTGATGTTGCTTTTGTTGTAGGGATATTTCCAACTGTAGTAGATGTCGTGGTTCTGCCAGACGATTTCATGTTGAAAGGCACATTCGCTTTCGTCGACCAACTCCGTCTGAAAGACAACGAACAACGGTCAGTCACTAACACGATGACGACGACAGTAGTAACAAAAGCATCATTGAATACTAAGAAGATGACATCCGGTACAATATTTGCCACGATGATTATGATAATGATGACGATGGTGATGACGATGGTGATGATGGCAATGATGACAACGATAAATACGGCGATGATGACGATAACGATGGCAATAATAACTGACGACGACCATGACGACGAAATTGATCATCGGGTTGACTGTAGCTCTAACAGTGAGGGTCAGATGAAACCACTTCAAGTGCAAAAGTCGAAGGCTGAACGCTGGAGAGGTGATGGCGATACTGATGGTGAAGAAGCGTCCTAGTATACCCGCTGCGGCTTCAGTTACTGATTAAGGCGATGACAAAGGCAATTCTAAAGGAATGTTAGGACTAAACGATGATTCAGTTCAACAACTGTGGCTTCGTGCCTGCTGATTCGATTTCGTGTGACGACCATGGACTATAGTCTATCAAACAAACAAAGTCTTTCGTCAATGAGTTGATTCAAGCTTAACCTCGCAGTCATGAGAATTCTTGCAATGTAGTCATGGCAAGTCTTTCAATGTAGTCATGACAATTCTTGCAATGTAGTCCTGGCAAGTCTTTCAATGTAGTCACGGAAAGTCTTGCAATGCAGTCACGGCAAGTCTTGCAATGCGTTGGTTCCATATCCAGAACTTTTGGGCGGGTTCACTGTAGTTTCAAAGATCTAAGAGCAATGAGCACCCTCGTGCGTTCCACGACGAGACTTGAGAGCAGCCCCTTACTTCTAATTATTACTTCATTTGTTCTTACCCGCTTGGAGGTGTAGAGTTTTCCCTTTGCGTTTAGGCAGAGATATCGGTCGGTCTGTTTGAAGTGGAAGAGGATGACTCCAAAGACGGACGATTCGTTCGACTCCGATAGACAAGGATGGAGTGGCGACGACGCCAGACTGCACCAGAGCAGAACCTCGAAGATGGCTGGAAAAAACAAGACACCTTAATCAGATGGAAAGATGAAGACTGAAGGGTGTAGGGAACTCTCATGAATATTCAGTTGCCTTGTATCAATCAGCCTATGTTGGTCGAATTTTAGGACGTATTGTTGCTTACAGAAAAGTGAGTTAGACTGCGTCGTCGTTCGAAGCCTTCCGTCCTGTGGAACCTGAACGAAGTACTTCTGCTTCGAGCTGTACAGCTGGGCGTCACGTGGTTTGTTGTTCACCGGGATGTTCAGTTGTCGTCGTTGGCGGCGCAACGAATGGTTACCAGCGCCATTGAATTCCGCCTGGATCAACCAGTCTTTCCCATCACCGTCCCAAGGATTTTCTGTCTCATCGGTCATTTGAAAGATTGGAATGGAGGGCGGGGTTGGAGGAGGAGGAGCTATCCACGCGGAAGAGGAAAACGCTTCCAAGGCAGACATGTCTAGATAATTGAAAACAATAGGAGATTAATCGTAATTACAAACATCTACATAATGTTTGGCAATTGTGCCCCGTGTGGCACAGTGGCCAATCGGTTAGATTGGTCAGCCCGTAACGTTCAATGTGCACTGAGCGAGGGGGTTCGACCCTCATCCGGGGAGTCACTGAATGTGTTGGGACCTTGAGCAAGTCCTTTGCGCACAATTGCTCTGCAGTACAACTGCAATTGCGCCGTCGAGGCGTGTGTATACACTTCTGAGCAAAAGATGTTGGAAGAAGGGCGGTATCAAATTCGGTACTAAAAATAATAATGATAAACACTACATTTAGACATGTGCTTGTCTCGTCTGGCTCTTTCGAAATTGCAATCCCAAAACTTCAAAAGTGCCACTCGAAAGTCAAATGAACTGCCTGAATGAAGCCATGTCCCGGTTATACATAGGGTCAGAGGAGGCATGGTGGGTGTTAAGGCGGGAGTCGTCTAAGTCTAGTATTGGAAGGCGGCTGTCCAAGCGGTGAGGTTTAGAAGAGCCTGGAAAACTGAGACAGAAGGAGGAACGGATAGAAAGGGTTAGTTGGATGGCGAAGAGTTCGCAAAGATGGGCCTAAGTGGGATAGGAGTATTGTATGGAGTTGTAAGTTAGTGATAGGATTTTTAAATAAATGCACTCTGGAATTTTTAGCAAATGGAGCGATTTGAGAGTAGGAGTCATGTGATGATGCTTAGGTGTTTTGGCTGCGGTTCTGGACAGGAGGTTTTGGATAAGTTGTAGACGCTTCAGTTGATTGGATTTCATGTTGAGGACAAAGGGATTTCCGTAATCGATCAGTTACCTACTCATTTCTTCAATTAACTTGCACAGTATGCTCGATTCAACTCACCTACTCATTAATTTGTTCGTTGATTAACCCACCTTCCTTCGATTCACTACTTTCATTCACTAACTGTTGCAATTGATGTCATTCCTCACTCACGTGCCACAGGACACAACTCACGCGTCACTCTACACGATCTAATCAATGAATTTGCATTCATTACAGGTGCGACTTATAGTGAAACACAGCAAACAGGCATCTACCGATGAATATCTCAAAACGCACTCGACCGGAAAATAACAAACACTGATTATATCAATGGCAAAACGACCTCCGCTCTTTCGACTACACGACCCACACGGGATCAACATGTATTGCATACGTACGACATGTCGCCTAAATAATTATATGCGTGTTTATGGTTGGTCATTGCATTATGCTCGCGCCACAACTTATTCATCTTATACTCGAAAACAAGAGAGGATTGTTGCAGCGGAAGAAGCACTGTGTGCACAAATGAGGCAGTGAGGAGGGAACTTAAGGAGGGAGGCATAGAGAGAAAGAGAGGAGCCTACAGGCAGACAGACAAAGACACACAGAAGAGACAGAGAGTGAGACAGAGTGAGCCAGGCAGAGACAAAAACAGAGAGAGAGAGAGAGCGCAGCTGAAGGAAGAGATAGTGAAGAGAAGAGAGTAGGATTAAAGCCAAGAGGAGATGAAGCGAAGCTGTTGGATTTATATTATTGTCGAGCATGAAGAGTTTGAGCCTTTGTCACCACATACCCCACATATCTAAGAACCCATTCAAACAGACGGGTATAAATACTTTACTTTATGATTAATGGGACAAGTTTAAACAATCGTTCTGTCAATGAAACATTCGCTACATGTACGTAATGCGACGTTAAAGTAGTGACCTAACGCATTGCCATCCTCGTGGCCATCTAATAGCGTTCAAGTGTTTGCATGTAAATAATTTGAAAGCTGGCAATCTACAACTATTGCTTTATCAGGATCTTCCACTAGTTTTACTTTCCATGGTAAGGAAACATTTGACTAGTTCTCCGCATACAATACAATATAACTGAAATTTGATATTGCCCTTCTTACAATCAAATCAGAAGTCCACATACGCCTCGACGGCGCAACTGCAGTTGTAATGCAGAGCAATTGTGCTCGAAGGACTTGCCAAGGTCCCTACACTGACTTCTCGGACGAGGGTCGAATCCGCACACTGAGCGCTACAGGCTGATCGCTCTAACCAATCGGGCACAGTGCCACACATCAATCCATCTTTAAATTAGTCACTCCATTAATTCTAAAGATCAAATTAAGGAGTTTTTAAGTATAATATTAAGTGTGAAGAAGACAAAGTGGAAGAGAGGGAAGTGATCTGCAATATAACAACCGTAATAGGCGGCAGGAAGACAGTTAGAGAAACGGAAATAGACTTAGAGAAGTAACAAGAGACGGCCATCCAAGGCAGAAAGACATACGCACTCATTAACTTAATTTCATTAACTCTGACACCCAGGAACAGTAACACACCCCCGGCGGTTGCAATAGCGGAAGTGTTTGGAATTTCCCTACTAATTTTTAGGCCATACGTAATTCGTAAGAAATCAATTTATTCCAACGAATGGTGAAATTTTCTCGTTGCGCTAAAAACCGTAATGAACTGCGGAACTGAAACAATAAATCTTACGGCGATTCAGGCGATTTACAGCGCAGTCATTGTTCTTCTTTCACGTTCGATTTAGAACTCAGTTGCAAAGCAGTTGATGTCAGGTACTAAAACAAAGAATAAGGTAACAATAACCAATAGTAAGAGGTGAAGCAGAACTCACTATAGAGTACCAGACACTATAGAAGTGGCTTTTTAATAAAGCTACTGTAGTAATAGCTCACCAGAGTAACTTCCAAGACTGTTAAACTGTATAATGACTCTTCGAACTGAAGTCAGTGTACTAATAGACGTAACGAACGAGTCCATGGCAAATCCAAAAGTGACAAATTAACAAATATAGACCTAGGCCTACATATCCAGTTCGTGAAATGAAGATGTCTGGCCTGGAATGACATTAGTTTCACCCAGTGTGAGTGTGGAAATGGGATACAGGATGACGTTACTCTATAATGGGACAGTCACAGTGGAGAATGTCTGACCCGGGATAGTTGGAAATGGAAAATGTATAGCCTGGGATAACGCTGCTCTTATCCAGATGGAAAATGGAAAATGTTAATGACCCATGTTACCCAACTGTCATCCAGTGGTAGAGTGGGAGATATCTGGCGTACGATGCATTGACTCCCTACAGTCTCAAAGCTAAAATAGCAGCTATGCGGAAGGCTTGAAGCTTGGACCTTCTGTTGTTTCTTCTGCGACTTGAAGTGTGCCCCTCGCCTTCAAAACTCTTGGCCCTTGTTAGAAAAGACTTGAATGCATGCGTGTATAGGCTGCGCATGTTCGCATGAAACTAGCAACAGCTCATTAGAAAACCTCTACGAATCACATATCAAAAAGCAGATGATCCCCATAAAAAATCTCAGAATCATAAAACTCAAGTACTCAACATTTCACATCACAGAAAACTCAGAAACGAACAGATGGATCCATACAAAATATTAAATAAGTCAGACTATGATTCCATTCAAGATGCTTATCAATAGTGAAATGTTCACTGGTTTAACGCAGTCAATTCCTCCTGTCCATACATCCAATTTCAACTACATCGACTTTTGTTTTAGTTAACTTGACATTTGCCATTGATGAATGCCTTGTTTATTAGTTACTGTAAATGTATAGATGTTCGACATCTATACATCGAAAGTTCAAGATTAATTCGCAATAAATAAATAGGTTACCAATACCAGATGAAATAACTTTGGTGGACTTACGTTATCGTGATTGCTTCCTATCATGTGCTGTACCAGCCATCACTTCTAAATCGCAGTGATTAACATAACATGATGGGAGTATTAGAGATTTCAGAAGACGTTTATGCTGTGTTAAAACCACTGATCTGCCTGCTGCCTTCGAAATTTCACACAACGCCATTTCGTTCATCACCTCGAATCTGGTATCACGGACGTATATTTTTCAGATCATGAGCCATTCATCTCTGCCCAATGGAGCTTCTTGGGGTAGGATATCCGTCAACAATCGTGTCCCCAAAGACGCGACACATCAAGTGGAGGATCTGGGGGGGGGGGCGATCATCCCCGAAGAGTATATACGAAATATTTTTGCCTATGTTTGAAAATAACTTACACACTTCAAGTTCAAGATGACTTTGCATCTTGTTGTGAAGTTATTTAGCAGGGATATTATGTTTTTGTTGTTAGCGCATTAAAAAGTCCTATTAATTACGCAATCTGCCTCAGAGTAAGCCAACATTTAGCGTCTTTAGTTGTACGTTTATGTCGATAAGGTGCAATGTAAGTAATAAATTTAGTGACATTTGCTGTTTCAAACTAGTTTTAAGTTAGTTAAGCGCTAGATCTCGTGTTGTTATTTGTAATTGCTTTGACTTTGTCGGCTAATTCAACCTGAACGTATAAATGTAATGAAATAAAAATTATAAAAGGGCATCTGTCGCTAGAACTTACTCCCAATTGCAAGCTTCCCTTTGATTGTGGACCCTATTTCTTTACTGGGTACAACAGCAATAGGAAAATTTGTATAGGCCAATATCAGCCAAGGTTTCCCCTTATTGCTCAAAACAAGAACTTTATAGGCCTATCGCCCGAAGACAAATAAAATGGAAGAGGGTTGCATTGAATACATTTACTTTTACAGCTGACTTTAGTTACAAAAATTGCAGCAAATTCTCTTGGGTTTTAATAATCACTAAATCGCTCATGCGAGTTCACAGAAAATTTTTGCGGAGGGACCAACTAACAGATCATTAGTTTTGGTAGCTTAAAAGTCTAGATTCGTCACTGTATACATATTTCCTTCACTCCGATGATCAACTCGATTGGCTTCTTATTGTTGGATAATAGTGGCTTTCGAGAGTCACTTGTTAGCAAGCAGAATAATAAAAATTATCAGTTACAACCTGTATACATAAATAGTCATACATGTGTGTACTCTTTATTATTAGAGACAAGACTGACAATGTAGGCCTACAGTCCTAGATCACCGATGTCGGCTTCTGCTGAATATAATCTTGAAGAAATTTATTGGCACAGCATGCATTTAAATACGTAGGCCTACAGTAGGTAAGTGTTTGTGTATGTATATTTTTTAATTTATAAGAGCTGTTCTACAAGACGAAACTAATAGGCTATATATCACAAATAGGTCCATCTATTTATCAGCGATCTAACGTATATAATTGAACATTGTACGATCGTAAGTACGACGTTGTACGTCGAACCGATTTATGCAAATGGACAATACAGATGAATTTGCAGAGCATTGATAATTTTACAGTTGGGGTAAACTTGGGCTGCACGCGTGAACAAAAGCGCACCAGGAACACCCCAGTTACTACATATCTTCAAACTGAGGCAACGTGCGCTTAGTTTACCAAGAAGAATTACCCATTTTACTTGTCTAGCCTCAAAATATGACGGTAGGTGGCCAGTCTTCTACATTGCATTGATGTATTTCCATCTAATGTACTCGTTTTATAGCCAAATTTAGAATGAACATCAGCTTTCACAGATATAACAACATGTCCGCCAATTCCTGGAATCGATATTGGCTTACTGGTTTTGGAATCAGTTTCAATAATTAGGTTAATCGCTCCTGTGATTCTGGATGATTCTGGATAGCATCCGTCTCTTCGTCATATTCTGGCTCCTGTAATGTCCACGATTAGACCTAGACTACCAGACTCTCTGGCTACCTTATTTAGGAATATGAACGGTTAATTGTATACGGTCGACTGGGAGCTATCTTTATGAGTGCTCCACAAATGCTAGTAACCAACCACATTCTAGGAGACCAAATCTCCTTTTAGTATCTTTTGCAGGCAGTAGAAATCCCTTTCACGCTGTTTGCATGAAAAAGCAAGTAGTTCGCCTATTGCGCTGCTATGGCACCATAATATCTACGCCCGCTTCGTCATATTAATTAAGCTTACTACTTTATAAAAATGTAAATAAAAATAAGAGGCTGAGTGGAAACAAGAGTGATAGAAACTAACATTTGAAATGAGACAGGTACGAACAAAGTACCTCCTACACACTAATATAGTCAAGCAGATACACTGACTTAGAGAGCGAGAGAGAAAGGAAAGAAAGACATAGACATATTGACATGGAGAGGCAGAAGGATAACACGATACAGACGGAGGGAGGGAAATGGAGAATGGAAAGAGACGCAGAGAGGAGGAGATACAGAAAGAGAGACAGACACACAGATTGACAAATGGCTAAAAGTGAAGCAAGACATTAAGTGCTAATTTTAACCATCGATCAGATCATTCTCCCAACACAGAGTCACGAAAGTGCATGAGCGCAAACGGAATGCACCACACCTACATACACAACGTACAGATATCTGTATTTATAGTATACATTAGAGCTATAGTGTACGTGTTTATGTATGTAAATGTATGTGAGCATGTTTGTACGTGTGTGTGTATTTTCTGTTGCATTTCGGGACTTCTCCGCCCACGGTCCATGCAACTAAATTAATTACTCCAGTCGATTCGTTTTGCAACTTTCCGAAGCCATAAAGCTTTCTTGCGTCTAGCGTCCATGAAAGTGACTTGGCTCAGTGACTCATTCCAACTAATAATCATCATTAGTCTTTGTATATGCCCAACCTGTACATTGTGAACGCGAAAATGGACACCAATAGACCAATATATGGCATTTGATTAACCCAACTTAGCTTTATAATCCATGGCAGAAGAATTATTGTTTAAAGTTATATTTTATTTGACCATAACTAGAACGTGCGTACTTTGGTTACATAGGTTTATCATAGGAATAGCCTAATTCGGTATAAACGTAGGCTAAATAGGTTTGTTTCAGAGAACGTGCAACCATTTGTTGTCCTCGCTGACCGCCATTTTGCATAGGTGCGCATGTTCACAATAATTATTGATCTCAATATGACGTCATCCTAACCGAGACTGCCTTGAATATGAGACTTAGCTGCTATTATAGTCACGATTCAGACAGGTTTAGTTTTACTCCCTCGAGTCCCTTGTTTAAATATTTAGTGTAGGCCTAATCAACAATAACTTGGCAGTTCCTATTTTCCGTTCACAGTGTATATGCTCAAGTTGCAGATTGAATTGGGTAGGGCCTACTCGCCCACGTAGACGATATCTATTATAGCTTTGTATCCCGAGTGCTTATATTTGTTGGAGAGAGTCAATTAAAAATCGAACTGCATTCCCAGATGGTCTATCAATATCCAAAGCTGCCGCGTATATAACCGCAGGCGTTTAATTGTATGGAGAAAGCAGCAGGAATGCATACGTGCCACTCTTATTAATTTCATCTAAAGAAACAAAGAAGGGTGCACAGGTAGAATAAGGCAATTGCTCATACGTTACACGCAATTATACCTAACCCAGCAATAGACAGAGTACACTCAAGTGGAGTAATCTTGGAGTACCCTGACCGAGGATTGTCGGTTTGAAGCTTAGAGGTTGTCCAATCAACAGCCCTCACTTGTCAATAATGAAGATGTTAATAAGGGAATAACGTCGTCAGCCCTGCCAAGATTAGTTTGAGAGACTTCTACCTTTCCCGCTTCTGTTATAACGTTAATTCAATCAATCAATTCTGTTTATTAAGATCAGACACCCTATATGCATGCATGGTACAGACATAATAGGCGAAGATGGCCTTTATCGATTAAATCTTTGGGCGTAGGACAATCCCTCTGACAAAAATAGTAAAAGTTAAAAAAGTAACACAAATTTATGCTTAGGGGTGTTTATCCTACTTTTGTCTGGGGGGGGGGGGTTTTGTCAGAGGGGATTTTGTCCGCAACCCTAAATCTTTAGCTCACAGACCAAAATACTCGGTGTTTCACTTAATAACTCGCGTTTAAAATTACATTCATAATTCAAAAGATTTAATTGCGTAATTTAAAATGAATTCGACGCAATACTCTCTTTAATAGTTGGTTGTTGGGTAGGGAATGCTAGCAAATGTCACGGCTGGAGAGAGGAGCTGACGGATATAATACACCAGACTTACGAACGTTGTGATGTGCAAATAGTAGCTACAAACAGGACAATGTCGAGTCACGCAAATTAATGCAAAAAACCATTTTGTAATTACTCAGGCGCATATGGCCTTTTATCAACGACGAATATCAAGACATTAATCGCCTTAACAAGACTGTCGTTTTAATGTCACGGACTATTAATTGCCAAACACATAGGCCCCTACGAGAAGTATTTCCCTGTATGTATGCTGTAGATTGACATGTATCGTAGAAGAAACTCTTCAAAGACCCAAAATAATTGCCTGGCAGTTATCCAGTCTGAGGAATTGGCTGGGAAGTACAAATCGGATGGGTGTTTCTGGAATTAACCCTAAAACAGGGGCGGCTCCTCCAGTGCTTTCGAGCCATTGATCTCAAGTTGGCAAAGACTAATTAATTTTCGAGCTATTTCTAATACATCTGTTGTGTAAGGTATCTAATATAATATTTCCGCATTTTAATTTCTTGCATATACACGGACTATGTCATGTACTTGGGCATGGACTTAGGGCATATATTATGTTGCATAGAAGTACGAAACAGTGACAGAAGTTTACTTAAACGAAAGCCTAACGAAACGATCCACACCTGAATGAACTCAATCCCTAATTAGACGAGGACCATTGGTGCGTGAAACAAACATCAAATGACATTATTTAAACACGATGTTTGCTTTCATTGGAAAATAAATCCTATAAACCATCGTAGGTGGTTATTCAATTCCGAGGGTCACAAACATACGAGTTCTTCATTCGTTCAGTGAACCAAACCCCTCCACTGATAATTTAGTACTTTCCCCACCTATTTAATTGTGTGTCAGACAGTTTAAAGGTTTAGACTTGATCCAAATTGAGGGTCAATCTGAACCAGTTTACAAGTAAGCTTTAGTGATTGAATTCAGTCAGTTTGATCCCGAGCCTCGGATCTAAGATCTTCCATCTGCATTTCGAGATCAGCAACTGAATGGATAGAACTGTCGCCTAAAATAATGTGCTTCTTGTCACAATAATTGACCAAACGCATCTTGTTTCACATATTTTGTGTCTTATCTGAAGAGTAAAGAGCGAGTATACACCTATTAATTATGGATGTTGTAGGAAATTATAGCATACGATTCAGCCACTTCAGCATGTAGATGAGCAATTTGATTACGGGAACGTTTATCCTACAAAATTGAACCCTTGATCTAAAGCTGCAGTTGAGACACAAACTCTTCGTATGATGTCGACAATTGTAGATACGGTCAGCGTCCTACTTTCAAAGCTTATCTCTATCCCTTATCATTCCATTGTTCTGCCTCTTCCTCCTTCAGATCCCAAGAAGACAAATGTGTACTACGTTTATCAGATCCTTCTCCGTGACTGCAATTTGTAGGTCAAATGTTCCTCAGTCGAACAAGCCGTCGTCTTGTCTTCTCCCTCCTTTCACCGTTATACATGGGGCTCCTCTTCTGTGAGCCTCGCCTTCTAGAGCCAGAAGAAATACAATGTGCGTTTTCGAGCAGTGCCATCGCTGCTGTTCTCCTGATAGAGAAGTTGCTGAATTGAATCAGATGATCCTCCTGAGGATCTTCCTGTGGCATCGCCTGGCGATGATGTCGAGTTTCTTGTTTAGGATTTATCTGTGGTCAACTGCTTCTGGAGAGTAGGTCTGTACAGAATACTGCTTATAGTTCTGTATTCTGCTATTTTGTGGGCGTCATAGGTTTTTACTGATGCAGACAATTCATGATGCTGCGATAGCAATTTGGCACCTCATACCTTGTTCGTTGGAACCACTTGGCTTTGCCTGCATGCATGGCTAATGAGATAAAGAAGACTTTTAGCAACCCCCATATCCACCATCCACTAACTGGCCAGGGGGCAATTCGAAGCAGTCTGGACCTTGGTCATATGATCCCAGTTGATCTACAGACCAATGCTTCTATTTTCTTTCATAGACCACCCAGCGTGAGGAGTCAACTGCATGCATACTCTATAGACCATTATTATTCCTCTTCTCCATTCCTGCTGAGGGATTGTTACTGCCTGTCCATCTGTGTCATCGGTACGAGGCACGTGATCTCCTTTCCACTCTTCTGTAGCGTCTCTGGCATACTCCACATACACCTTTTCTAGCATAGTAATAAATATTCCATCAGTGATTGCCCTCGGTTTTTCAGACAACCTGAATGTCGAAACGTTGTTGGGCATCACCGGTCTAACTTTATTTAACCAAATTTTCTTTCTTTTCGACCCACTGCTGCCTGTCTGCTCCAATAGACCTCTTGCAATCTTTGTTAAATTCAACGAAATCTACTCCATTACCTCTCTGTCAGTCTTCGATAACCTAGAATCATTCCGACCAACACTAACTTTTGTATAGCATCATTCTGTCATTATATCCCAGTTGAAGAATTCTTTTGACTTGTTTCTTGAATGCGATTCCTTAATTAAGTCTGTCTCATACGGTCTCGTAGCAAAGTTATCCTGATGGAAGCTGATGATCCAGACGCATGTAGCTTTGCACTCCCATGACGTCTTTGGGTAAGAACCTGAACTGCAATTGTGCGCTTGCTAATGTAGTAAAGGCTATACATACATATTTACTCAAACGTGCAAGTCAATGCACGCAAGATTCAAAGAGAAAGAAATGTAATGGAAGATTCATACTAATAATAATCCTGGATAGAAAACATAAACGAGTTATAACAGGACTAGATTTCGGATATGAACAATTGGAAACAATCATTTAGGTAGGACCATTGGTCACATCCATCGTCTCCAAATTGTAAAAGTTTCTCTTAAGCTGAGAACGAATGACATAATAGAATGAGCAGAGGGAACAGATCCAGGGAGAGAAGAGTTCCATAATCTAGATCCTGCACCTGAAAAGGTTGGTTCAACTAGAACAGCTTCAGTTTTAGATATGACCAGATAAGGAGGAACAGGTTACATATAGTTGAACAATGGTAGGTCTATACGTCTGATGGATCAATAAGACTAATATTAAAGATTTTAGCTGGTCAGAGTGCAATGTTCTACAAACCGTAATTCCCATTATCAGTAAGATTCTTTGCTGAACAGGGAGTAAAATAGATAGATAGAAGTTAATCTTAACTAGCGCCTTGACTTGCATCCACTGAGTAGACAGAAATACAAACATTCAATACTTAGAGTTGTTTTCAAGCAAACAGAGGCGAAGTTTATTTTTAAATGTCTAATATTTGGCTGGTGTTGAATATATGTTGGATGAGTGAAAGAGTATTCCAATGTTTTAGGCTATTTTATTAGAGATATTATTCATGTGTTCTTTCCAATTCAGGGGGTGATCAATCTATGTTTAGGCATTTGGTAGAGACTACTTGGTGAATGGGGGTCCCTTCAACAATTAAGATGGGATTTTCTGTGGGACATTTTTTTCTATGAGATCTAAACAGGATGTAATTTGTTTTATCTAGAACACAAGATTCAAAGCATTTGCAATACCAGAATTACACTCCAAATCCGTCACCGGTCGAAGAACACTCGAGAGCAGATGCGCTTTTACGCTCTCCAAAGCAGATGCGCAGTCAGTCTTTTCTGACGGTCATCACTACAAAACTCAAAGCGAGTCTAAAGAGGATTATCTAGCCTAACCCATCATAATCTAATCCAACGCAAGAACCTTTTGCAGCTCATCTGTTACAGATGATCATCTCTCTAAGGTCAATTTAAACCAGTTATTCTATGGTCTCGCAGACTCTCGCTAGCTTAACCCCGTATAATAATTAACCTTGGCTACCTTACCTTACTTTACCTTACCGTAGCTCAGTTTACATTACATTACTTGGCTTTACCTTTACCTAATTTTACTTACCTCGCCTCACTTCATGAGTAAGGTTTTGCTTTATATGGCTTCGCCTGACCTGACCTGACCTAGCCTGACCTGACTTCGTCTTGCCTTACCTATTTAAATATCTTGCACTAATAGTAAACGGTGAACCAGCACTCACTGTAGAGCAACACACTATAGAAGAGGCTTGGTAATAAAGCTTCTGTAGTAAGTAAATAAGTAAGTAAGTAGGAATATTATTTAATATACTACCAGCAAACGCACAATAGCTTCATAAGGTATAACAAATGGGGGACTCTGTGAAATAGATGGCTCCAATATCAAATGTGGGTAAGCTACCTGAGGTGAAATTGTGTGCTTAATGTTGATTGGTTGTTGTGCTGTATGTTCTTCATGCAAAAGTAATCTAAAAGTTAGCCAGATTAAAGAAATTTGTATTTATCCATGATTATAATTCTTACGTCAGCCATCGATCGGAACAATATAAATAAACAACGTATGGCCAATATAAAAAAAATTCTTAGATCTATGTGCATACTGGCGCCACCTGTTTCTGCCCACATAGTCCCCACCGCATCACATATAAACAAGGTCAAAGAACATTCTCATATTGAAAGTAGTCTTGGCAAATATATCAAAGCCATAAAAGTACTAACAGAAGATGCAAATAGAAAAAATGTGTCAGCAATAGGATTCTAACAAACCCGACCAGTAGCTGCAATCCTTCAGAATATCATCAATGATGCCTTCTTGAAATCGATCTATAAGAAACAACTCCGACCACCTAATGAGACGTCAGGTAATATCCGTTTAACCTTTTACCATCTCTCAGCACAGTTGAAACCACGAACTCTAGCTCCACTATATGAAGGTGTTCAATGACGGCTTCAACCGGCCACTGCTCGAACTCAAGCAGTGCCAGATCCAAGCCTGGATAACGGAGGAGGGCGATCCCAACTATCATTGTTACACACTGTGTCCCTTAACTGAGACGATCATCTTCAATGAAGAAATCAATCACTGATTCATTCAATAAATTGATACTCAATCACTCTGTCGTCTGACGGACTGAATGATGTCAATCAATCAATCAATCAACCTACCAACCAACCAACCAGACAATCAAACTGGGATCAGGTCATTTCCCCCCGGACATTTCCCCCGGACATTTCCCCCGGACATTTCCCCCGGACATTTCCCCCCCCCCCGGGCAATTCCCCCCGTAGGACATTTCCTCGGAGATGTCCCCCCTTTGATCACTGACCCATGTTAGACAGATTGGACATTGGTAGACTGTTTACTGCTTAATTAATAAACTAGCTAATTAATTAATAAAGTGATGTTTACTAAATATGTTACAGAAGCAGTCACTTTGTTAGAAAGAATGGTAGACTGTTTAATCTGACATGCTTTGAGTCTTAATTAATGGAGTCTTAATTTATTGACTCAAAGCATTCAATTCTTTGTCAGAGCGATTGGTATTGGACATTGGTAGACTGTTTATTTACTGTGTAATCTGACATGCTTTGAGTATCAATTAATTGATGTTCACTCACTTTGATGCCTAAAGTAAATGTTTAATAAAGTATAGATGTTTGCACAATTTGTTGCCATATAATGTGCCACGAATTTGTTAAAGAAACAGTTGCGAAAAAACCGTCGAGATGGAGTTGGAAACTGTAGCTAGTATACGTGGAAAAAACAAAGTTATTTTGAATGGATTTGTTTACGTTAAACAAAAAACATTAGCGAATAATGTGATTAGTTACGAGTGCGAACGTCGCAGAGGTGCAGGCACAAATTTAAGTGAGTGTAAAGCAAAGGTCAAATTATATGAAGATCTCTCAGTTGTTGGTTAGATGCATGAACACACGCATGCAGCTGCACTCAGTTCATGTAGAGGTGCTTAAGGGCCGGGCAAGTATCAAACGAAAGGCCGAGGAAACAGAAGAAACCCCTCAACAAATTCTGCGTCAAGAATTGCAGCAACTCAGCGAGCAAGCTGCTGTTCAGATGATCCCTATACAAGATTTGCGACGATTCGTAAGAAGAGTGAAGCAGGTCAGTAATGCCGTTCATCCTCTTCCAACCGACCGCACATTTGAAATTTCTGACGAATACCAGCGTTTACTTGATGGGAAAAACTAACTGTAATGTTTTTTGGTATAGAATATATGACCTTGGGAAAATGTGACTTACATATGGGGGGAAATGTCCGGGGGGAATTCCGGGGGGAAATGTCCGGGGGGGAATCACCTAGACCCAATCAAACTATCTGAAGTATCTCTAGTTCATCTCCTTCATTCGTTGACATTAGAACTATAGACAAAGACGTCGATTTAGGTTTACCTGTTGTATTCAGAAGTCGAGAGTTGCGTCATGTAAATCACTGGGAAGAATGAAGCACTGGCTGTTGATGGGAGGTTGATGGAGTTGACTTGAACATCGCTTCAATAATTGCCTGTAAGATCAGTACGTCTAGTTTCCGAATTAAGTCGCGCCAATTTCCTCTCATTGGCAGAAAAGACGTCGATAATTTTATGGTAATTAATCCCTCGCAGGAAAATCAGAATCGTCAGAAATATCAGACGAATAGACGGGTAATATGCGCAACCTCTCCACAATCTGCTGTTTCTTGTCGACACACAGTTCTTCTTTGCGAAAAACGTTCTGCTCATATATAGATCTCCAGTTTCATTATAGACACCAGTTTTCGAGAACCGCGTCTAAAACTTGCAACAGATCGTCTTTTAATTTAAAAAGATGCCTTTTCTATTGTAAAACAAATTAAAACAAGACGAAACAAAATGTTTTCAAGAAAGGAAACAGATTGTGTCTCAATGTTAACTAATGATTTGTTAAATTGCCCTTACTCATGCGGCATTATTATCCGATTATGTCTAATCTGCGTATTATTTCCAGACGATCAGCAATAACCATTCACCTAACTGGACGACCATCCTCTGTAACATCGGGTTCGAAAGCCAACGAACCACACAACAACAACAGTCTAAAAGCCCCAGAACTATTCCTCCATCGCAGAAGTCGTGACCACTAAAGCACGACAACGTTTTCCTTAAAATGTAGACGACGAGCGAGCGATTGCATAAGGCCGACACAAACTCAGTTGTAATTGTAGATCCAGGTAACAATCCACAGGTACAGTTGAGTGAAACAATTGAACTATAGAGACCTAACGACTGACTACAGTTGTTGAGGTGCCTGCTTGTTCAAGCCTGCTGATGCAGACATTAGCGTATACGAACGTAGACGTCTGGTGGTTGTGGTCAGGCCTGAATCAAGTAGGCATGGCCTGCGACCAGTGGATGGCGTTTGAGGCCGACGCCGTGGGTACCGTGGATGGGCCGAGGAGGTACACATACGATGAAATCAAGAAGTTTCGGTCTCTCGGGAAAGAAGAGGGCATTTGAAGAGCGGACGCGAGTTGGAAGCGTAGGAAGAGGGGTAATAGATAAGGGGAGGATGAGGGGTGCATAGAAGGAGGGAAACAGACGCAAAGGATGGGAGGGAAAGGAGGGAAGTATGAGCAAGAACAGTGTCTATAATGACGACAGGATCTCACGCGGAATAGCAATTAGGCTATATGCGTGATAGTGCAATATATAGACATACAAGTACACATACAAGACATATATATAAACATACACAAGTACACATGTGAACTTCTAGTTAAATATAAGCACACAGATGTATAATGTATATTACATATTATAGACGCTCATTCCAGGTGCTTATATAGGCCTATGTTTGGCGCCAGCCAGAGGAGCATACGTTGGACGCGGCATCAGATTAGTCTCTTCCTCTTGTCCTCCTTCCTCTTTCTCCACCTAATCCTTCTTATCTTCTTTCCAGTCATCCTTCTTGAAAGCTGCTGCTCTTCCTCCCTCTCCTCCTCCCCTCCTGTTGGTCCTCCTCCGTAGTAGCCTTTCTACAGATGGCTTGCTGAGCACAGTGGTCATCTTTACCGCCTGACTGCACGCCAGGCTAATTGAGACAACGAGTGTATAGCTTCTCTGTTCCGTCAGCTTCTCCACCTCTAATTTCTTCTCCTTCCCCACTCCTCTCCTATTCCTTTTCTTCAAAATGCAGTTATCCTCCTTCGTCGTCCTATTTACTGTTCACAATTTCTTTCTCCTACCATTCTCCTCCTCTTCCTCAACTCCTCCTCATACTCTTCCTCTCTTTCTTTTCTTCTTTGTCATTTCCTTCGACTCTTCTCCAACCTCTTACAAATAATAGTAATTATCATTCTTCCTCTCTCTTATTTTTCTGTGTTCCTTCTAGTCTTCTTATTATCTTCCTCACACTCTTCACCTTCGTATGCGCTCTCCTTCTCCACGCTCCTTCTCCATCTTGCGGCTTCTTTTCTTCCTTCTATCCGTCTTCCTCTTCTTCCCGTCTTCCTCTTCTTCCCCTTCTTCCTCTAGGACCTCTTCCTGTCCATCATTCTTCTCTCCAATACACTACTTCTTCATTCTATTTCTCTATTGGCTTCTTATGCATAATAACTTAATTCCATCGTTCTTGCAATTTTCTTGCTATCCACACCCCTCTTCATCCTCCTTTGTTATCTTTCTCTAACTCCTACCCCTTCTTCCTTCTTATCGTGTGCAACCACATAGTCGTCCTATTTATCAGAGGTCAAATGACGCGAGACGCAACTTGGCCAGGCGGACGGACGTGGCTCCGACCGTTGGGGTCTGATGCACACAACGCGCTCTAAAGCCACCCTCCGCGTATGCCACCCTCCCCCAAAGGTACTGGACACAGCGAGTACGTTATCACGATGATGATGTGAGGATGCTTCTTCTTCTCTGCTGCTGCTGAATATATATATAGCAAGACGACGCACGAAGGCAAAGATAACATTAACTGTACGGAATGCACAAATAATGGAAGCGAAAGAATTTAGTTAATGATGTATACGCTGACGTACGATACCACAGGAAATGTATACATGGAAATGTGATGCGAGCTCCATGCAATGTATACTTCCTTGTCTTTCTAAACTCTGAAACGCCCTTCCTCAAAATGCTTGCTATGCTATAGTCACTCTCTAACTAATGACCTTGGTATTAAAACGATAGCGCTTCGAAACGTCTCAGAGTAGACCTACATTAGATCAGCTTAGCTTGAAATAAATAAGATTTTCTTCGCTTACCGAACCAATCTTTTTCAGTAACAAGTGTCCACCTGTACAAATAAATTTCCTAAAGCGCTTCCTACGTAGAGTCCGTTATAATTGGGTTGTGTAGGCGGTCGAATTATTTCTATATGTATACACAGAGCGCCGCTGACTTAACTCGACATCCCCACTGAGCAACTCTTGTACTAGATTAGCATCTTAAAGATTCACTGGATCATTATGGAATGCAAGTCGCCTCGAAATACTTAGTACGATAGGAATGTCGTGCAAATAATTATATACAATACATTGCTTACGCAATATGCACACATGTAAACATACATACAAACAAATACGTATGCAAGCAAACATGCAGACGTTTATTTATGCAATGGCAGACATGTATACAACCCAATTGCATACACACACAAATATGTTTCAATAATTAATATACAAAAATTGGCATAAATGTGCACTCTTTAGATCGCAGGTAGAGGACTTTTGTGGGAACTATCTGATTGCATTCTGTAAGACTAAAATAATTATGATAAACATTTGACTTCTTCGGATTTCGTGGACTCTTAGTTAGACAACGACGCAAAATTCCCGATTTCAAAGTTTTCGCATTGAAGTGGTCGAACGGATGAAACGTTATTTATGTAATGCGCATTCTAAGACGTCGTTCAACGGATGACTATTAATGAGTGCGCGAGAGAAGGAAGGAGGTTGTGACCTAGCGCTGACCTCTATGCTAATTAGATATACTCACAAGAGCGCCGGGGGTCAGGACGTCCTTGCTGTGCGGTGTTAGGCCGAGGCCTAAGCCCAGATGGTTACACAGATCTAAGACAAGCACAGGTCTGGCGTGGTGCGTACAGGTCTGACCGTCTGAGGTAATTAGTCGACAGATATTCAAGTCTGAAATAAGCTGTGTAGGCTCAAGGTATAAGATTAAGAACTGTATAATGCAGGCTGGTACCGTATTTTCTGTGAGCGCAATGAGTTTGAATTGAAGTTTAATATTGGTCTTTCGTGTTTTAAAAGAAGGATTAAATATTCAAAACTTTGACCAGTACCTTTGTCAATTAATAGCCACATACAGCCAGAAGTTAGTTACGTTTAGCCTAAGTAGCATCAGGGGAAGAACATTGAGTTATGCACAGTGAATAACGAGAGGTGACAACAGACCTGCATATAAATTATACATGTAAGTGCTGCCTGTAGATTCCTGATGATTGCTGCCAAAACAATAAGAGCCAAAGAACTAAAAATATAGGCCTCTGGATAAGTGAGCTTACAGAATATAGGTACAGGAACTAAGAAAAATTGACCGGTGGTAGGTCTACATTCCTATGATATGCGTAGGCCTACAGGAACCTACATAACGGTCAAATTTTTACACAAATTTCAAAATGACCAAAATTATAGAAAACAAGTCACTTCAAGAATTACGAAACAAGAGAGAAGGTGGTAAGTTGAAGTGGAGGTAGGCCTACAGCGCACGAATGGAAGTGCCTGCAATTACCTAATATATGAGAGCGTGTAATAAGTTTATTTACCGACGTATCCATGACAAGGATGATATGCGTTAAACTCAGCACGTATATACATAGTACACAATGGTCTGTGGATGGTTACACTTTTTAAACGTATATACACTATTAGAGTTCAGAGTCTGTGCGATATAGTTCATATATAGATATAGTTCAGAGTTTGTTTGCTAACGTTATGCATGCTTAAGTGTTCAATGTTAATGTCTTGGTCTTCATTTCTTTGTCTTTGTTTCTTGAATTAGATTATAAAGAGCTAGAATGTTTCTGCATTGCCTAAGCACATTCGTGTCTATGATGAGTGTATAGAAGCTTGTATGCAATAATGTCTTAGTCTATATACAGTGCTTATGCAGTATAATACATTAATGTCGCATTGTTCTTATTTACACTATGATGTTTCTTCAATGTATACATGCAATGCTCTTATTTACAGTATCTGTTTCCTTGGCCTATATACAGTTAAGAGATGGGATAGGTTTATTGCTTATATATATATATATAGGCCTAACGTCCATCAGACGAATTATGCATTTGTCGGCCACTTAAGTTACCAATCCAGAACCACTAACCATACATGTACCTGCCCACAATATTTGGCACTCTGTTTTCCCTTTCCAGATCTGTCTATCTGTGTGTGTGTGCGCCTGTCTGTCTGACTGTAGTATCTCTATCTGTTGTTGCCTGCCTATCCCTTAAAAGGTCTGTCTGTTTCTCTGTTTCTTTTGTCTGTGTGCATGCGATCTTTGTTTGTACTCATTAGCTGTGTATGGTTGTAGCTTTCTCTGTTTAATATGTAACCACCATGTCTGTCTGTCTGTTTGTCTGTCTGTCTGTCTGTCTGTAGTAATGTGTAGAGTAGGCCTACAGGTCTGTCTGTTTATAGTAATGCGTAGAGTCTTTAAACAGAAATCAGCTTCACTTACATTTGATTGGATAAGCAGTAAATAGCCGGAAATAAATTACAAATATTTGTGTGAAACAGTATGGTTCCCTGCTCTCTGTGCCCTAGGGCGTCACATGTTGCAGATATACTATGCTCTTGTGCTTCCGGATCCTTCCAATTCTCTTCATTCTTTCAAAGAGAAATAGGGAGGGGCGAAAGTCTAATAAACGTTCCACCGATAATTAGGATATTTTAAGTCAATGAAGTTCAAAATCTTAAACTATATATCCTAATTATCGATGGAAGTCGTACACCGAAAATTCATTAACTCAATTTGATACAGTATTGGCGGTGGGATCAAAACCCTTGAATTTAGTAGGTAAGTTGGTGATCAATTACACCATTTGTCATTAATATTAAACGGACAATTTCTAGAGCGCCGTAACGCAGCCATGCCGCTACAAGGGCGCTTTGTCATAACAAAGATGATTGGCCTCGCCCTTCTTTTCTCTTCGGGCTAAAACTGAAACTGCCACAGTAGGTCACTAGGCCTACGAACAGAGCAGAGTAATTCTCCGAAAGTCTCACCGCTCACTCCTTGTCCATTGCCTTTGCCAACAGTTCTGAAGAAACGCACTGACTGAATCTTGGGAACGGACCAACTCGGCGGATTTCTGGTCGATCCTCTCAGAACTTCAGAAGTAGACCTAACAGCCATAACTCATTTTGGGCCTGGGTCTACTAGGGAGATATGCAACAGTTGATTCCTAACATGTTTGTCTCTACTGCGGAGAGATAGCGGTAAATTTATGGAACTTAGAGGCTAGCTAGAGCTGCTGACATCGTCTCATATATTGCGAGAGAAAAATAACATTAGGGCCGATAACTGTCAACATCGTCTCATTGATCTTTAAGGATCGTATTAAAAGGCAATGACACTCTTAAATTGTCTTAACTGCTAACATTGTATGTAGAAGGACAATGCTACAAATCCGCTCCTCTGTACTGATCATCTCAATTATGCTCTGGTATCAATTTCCATCAATACAATACAACTCGGCATTTAGCACAAGTCGTGCTCGAAAGCGCGCACACATCTCAGCGACGAAACTGCAGTTGTAATGCAGAGAAATTGTGCGCTAAGGACTTGCTCAAGGTACGTATACACAGTGACGCATCGGACGAGAGTCGAACCCACTCACTCAGAGCACACTGAGTGTTACGGGTCGACCGCTCTAACCAATCGACCAACCGTGCCACATCAGTCAAAGGGACCTACTCTTCCGAAAAGAAACTTTTTTTGCGCTGTTAAACTTAATTATGTGCCCATTCACTTTGCTTTACACAATTGGTTATATCCGTGTAACGGTGACCGATTGGTTACAGAGCTCGGCCAGTAATGCGTAGAGTAGGCCTACAGGTACGGTCCTCACCCAAGTTACTATGGAAGTGAACAGATTATGGCAAAAATCAACACTCGGTAGTAATTTACTTAACTATATCCAGTTTATATCTAACTTTGAACTTTGTTACAACCGATGTGTTTAGTTAGCAAAAACCATAAATCAATAATCAGGATTATATAGGCCTAAAAGTTAAAAGGAAGAATGAATTAACAAAGAATTGACGAGTAATAAAGCTATGGCAAGTAATGGCAAACCATTAGGAATATTTCTATTCGTCCATGACAACCATCTGAACCATTGAAGCACATGATCAATATTACTTTTTGAGGTCATAGCAATGCTACTCAAGATGCGCTCGGGTTCCCTTTAAAATGTACCTTTAATCAGACAGACAGACAGACAGACAGACAGACAGACAGACAGACAGACAGACAGACAGACACACACACACACACACACACACACACGCGCGCGAACGGGAGAGCGGGCGGGCATGCACGCAGGCAGACATCGACAGAAAGCAGGGCAGTAGCGACGTTGAACTGCAGACGTTCTTGAGTCGAGTGGACGAAAAGACGATGTCGGAATAATCGTCAGGGTTAATGTTTCTCTGGTGATTACATTTCAATTAGGCCATTTCTATGCTCGACTGATTTCAAAGCGAATAGGTGAATCTGCGTACCGATTGATCTGGCCGCTGATTAATTAGGGCCGGACAGTTCGTGTCTATCTGATCCGCAACATCTGTGTTGTTAATCTGTGACCTCCTTGTGGGTTAGGACGTTCGTTCCAGGGTTGTCGCCGGTCGATTCCCACTTCATCATCAGTCGGTCTGCCTGCCTGCCCCGGGGGCGCTGGGCGTTTCATTGATCGTGTGTCGCGATTGTAATTAATCCTCGTTTACAATTCACAGCATCTTCGATGTCTGCGTAAAGTCTGGAGTCGATTTCAAGAAAGCCGGAATATTTTGCTGTTGTCTCCTTTGGCGATCCTTTTAAATACCTTTATTTGCTCGTGGCTCCCAGTTAACGACAACACGTACAGGCGTATCATTCGTTTATGTGCATAACCTAGAAGTTGACCGGGAATGACCGGTCCAAGTATTAGTTTCAGTAACAAGGATCATTAGCGTCGCCCTCTTCCTTTATCCAGGCTTGGGACTGGCACTGCCCTCCCCCGGTTTGACCATAAGCTCGCCCAACGGCTTAATACGTTCAATCATAAACAAGATAAATGACGATAAAGCGCGTGTCACTTTAGCTCATAAAAGTTCGTTAACGTCTGTTTTTAACGGTAGATGATAATACTTGTCACGGACTGTAGGCTCTATCCAGTATTTACGCATATAACAAGAGAACGGTAAATTCATAAGTTAACTTATCCTTTGACATAATGTCTCATCTATTGGATATAATATCATTGTTCAGTATAGATAGACCTGCTTACTGAGTGAACACCAAAGATAGAATTATCCAAATGAACTATGTATTTAATATCGATTGACAGACAGTCGTAGGCCTACGAAGAGATGGTCTCGGACACTATAAGCTCCACAGTTCCGTCGTGTTAGGCCCTGTGACGCGCGTCACTCTGGACGATGGCGCTATATAAAAGTCATCGATCGACAGCAGAAGCGTAGGAGAACTACGGATGAGAATGTCTACCTGACACATGAGATGGGAGACATCAATGGGCTTCGCCTGAAGCAGAAGGCCTCAATACAGACACCAAGGAATATGCAAATATCAACGGAGTGTCAAGCAGGAACACCCGACACCTCGAGGCGGACGCCTACCCCTTCCATCTCTACGACCCACAGACAAGAAACTCATGAATCAGTTTAAGATTTGGCCTGGACCGGCTGGTTGACACGGATCATGAATAGGGGACAATTCCGATGCGCAATCTGTTAGGCGGTATAACTGTAGTAATGGAATTCAATGACGCTAATAAGGCCCAGTCTTATTACACAGTCTTATTACAAAACAGCCGCTAGTCAAACAGTAACTGGGCGCCCCTAGGAATCTGACGTTACGCTAGGGACGCCATGGCCCGTCCAACCAGGGTTTAGTAATGGTTTCTGCAGGTGACCTGTCATCCAATAGAGATACGAGTTTTGCGTTTGGGATGGCGAAAAAAATCACCTCTAGAAGGATTCATATAGCGTAGCAAGCAAAGGAACACGGACTTGTTTCGGAACTGTGGGAGACGCTAGGTCGTTCTGACGATAAGGGTAATCAACGTAGTTGGAAACCCCGTCTCCAACGTAAACCAGGGAAACATTTCAAAAGGACACTAATAACTCCACTAAGTGTAGATAGGATGAGTGGTGTATATATATTTAATTAAATATACATATTAAAACCATCAAGTGTGTCGTGTTGCTGAGCTTGGTGATAGAGGAAAGAACCAGCGGATGCTCTCGTCATCAAGAAAGAGTGGCGAGAGTGAAACTCGCGACAGGCCCCTACTTAAGTCTAGTTAAGATAGCTAGCTTATTTTCTGCTCTCGGTTCCACGTTTTGGGTAATTAACCGAGCTGCTCGTGGTTAAGGCCTTAGGGGCCGTCCACATATATTACATACGCAGCGAGGGGTTTAAAGTTTCGGCCATTTTGCGTACGGGTGCGTATGGTGGGGAAGGGGGTCCCGAAAATATGTACGTACTCAAATATAATTGTCTAATTATGATGTCTACAATACAGAATATGAAAATCAGAACTGTAAACATAATCACAGACTATATTCCTGCTTAATCAATTTTATGTAGCATTAAAACGGTTTCAAATGCAAGTATTGTTAGTGTTTTATTTCTTCATAATTCAGCAAATTTAAGCTGTCAAATATGATGCTTAACAAAACTAAATAGCCTGTGGTAAAATCAATGTCTTATAGATAGATATCTTTTTAGCTATTTAACCTTTGCAATGGGGCGAAGCTAAAATGTACGTACGCATGGATCCCGGGGAGGGGTCCTCGAAATGTACGCCTTGCAACAGGGGGAAGGGGGTCCGAAAATCCGACTTTTTTGCGTACGTAATATGTGGATGGACCCTTAGGCGTCAGAAGTAGGCCTAGTCACTTGAATGTTTTCGTTTGTTCTGGGTGATTAATATAATTTACATTTATCAAAACATCTTTGTTGCGTGTTTAATAGTAGGACCTTAACATCTCCTAGATAAGCATGCCACAATATAGTTACATTGATACCAGTTAGTCTCACTTTGCCTCCAGTATAACATAATTGGTTGCTTGTGTTCTTGTTTAAAGAGACATTGGATTGCTGAAAAATAATTCTCGCATAAATAGAAGTTGGATTTGCAATTTTCCGGAGAGAGAAGGCAATTGTCCGGGAGGGCAAATGTTCCACACTCGTGGTTTGGATGGGGAACGGACATTTGCCCATCCGAACAATTGCTCCCCGGACAATTGCCACTACCCCGGTTTGATCATTATAAGCTCGCCTAACGGTCTAATAAAACAACCCAAGAACAAGACGTTATATATGATGATAACGCTTGTCACTTTAGCTCATAAAAAGACTCATTCGCGACTGCATTTAATGGCAGATGATATACGTGCCACTGACTGTATTCAGTATTTATCAGCGTTGTATGCAAGACTTGAAACTTCTAGACCAAGACAAGACCGAGACAGTGAGGTGCCGAGACCGAGACAATGAGTTACGTACCTAGACCGAGACACTAAGTTCAAGACAGTACGAGACAGTAAAAGACAAACGATCCTATATAAAATGCTGTAAAATACTAATGTATCAGTTTTTGGGAATAAGGTTCATTTGTAATTTCAATTTGAAACTTATATAGTACCAATTCCTGAGAACAGTTTTTACATTGCTGCATTTTATCTTTTTCGACATCTCTTCGTCGGTCTATCGTCTGAATAGTATAAAGAAAGCCTTTTTAGACACGTCTGAAATCTTCTACACGATTTTAAACAAGCAAATTCGATACCAAATACCAAACGAAAGTAAAAGTTGCGCATATCCTTACTCACCCTGAAAAACTAGAAGTTGTTCCAATAGTTTCGGTTATGGGTTTAATTCAATGACCAACGGCATGCTATAGCTATTGTCTGTCAATAACTTCAATTTATGCCAAAAAGAAACTCACAATTTCAGGTTCTCTCTCAGACATTTTCCCTACTTTAACATAATTGAATTGATTCCAGTATCATGTGGCTCGCGCGTTAACCAGAATGACCGTTTCTCGTAGATTCCGGTTTCAGTTTCTAGCGCAATATTTTAAGACAGTTAACGCGAAACCTATCGAGGCCACTAGTTCGAGACAGAACAAGACTTTCACTTCAAGACAGTTTCTAAAAATTCGAGACACTAACTCGAGACCGAGACAACAGGCTTCCGAGACCGAGACACTAAAAAACTGTCTGGAGACCATACAACTGGTATTTATGCAATTGTCCGGGGGTGGTGGCAAATGTGCTACAACGGCTATTTGGCCCCCCGAACATTTATCAAGCCAACTTCCAATACAGACAAATATAGACAACTAATTATCATGTTATACAAGAGACGATGCGAGACAATAATCGCTAAATTATAAAGTTTTGTCATTTGTGTCAATTTAATAATTTATCCAACAAATAAGACATTCTGTCAAAGGACAACTTCACTGTTTTAATTTCTATTTCTTCTTTAGATACATAAATCAGTGACAAACATCATCATCTGACGTTAAATGCAGTCACCAGCAAGGGCTCAATGGGACGCGGTGGCGTAGCGGTATGTTCTGTGCCTTGTAACCAAGGTTCCAGCACCAGGTTCGAATTCACTTCATGCCACAACGTAGCTATCTTGGACAAGTCGCTCACTCATAATAATTATTGTCTTTGAGGGAGCCCAGGAAGGCAATGGGAAACCACCTCACTCACCTCTTCCAAGGGTGGCATAAAAGCCAAAAAATATATTCGGTCAGAGAACTCGTCATCATCATCATCATCATCAGAGAGGGCTTATGTCCGCTCCCCATTCCACGTAGCTGGCAGTGTAGGAATGGTGATATCGGTTTGGGAGCTGAGAACATACGTAGCGTAATTCAGAGGAAATTCGTCCCGGAGTCGATGTGCAGAGTGGAATGGATCAGTTGAAGAGCTGGAGGCAAGTGGTGATGGAAAAAAATAAGATAGGAGTATGCTGGAGCGCGAGGAGTTTGTGAAGGTACTTTGATGGTTATATTGAAGGAAGTTGTAGCGCAGAGATAGGATTCTGAAGTGAATGAGATCAGGGAATTTCATCTCGTGATTTAAGAAAGGCGGTGTACGGTAGCTTATACGCGCAACATCATGGGTTTCCTGGGAACATGAGATGTAATTAATTTGGGTGGGCTTCGATGTTGAGGAAAAGAGAATTGATATAGCGCCTAATCTAAAAACTCACCAAAAGTACTCCAGACCTGGAAACACAAGAACATGATTGGGTTTTCATCAATTACGAAATAGAGACAGACAATGATAGAAGCTGTTGACGGCTGGTTTCGTGGTAGACTCTTCCAGAAATTATGAAAATGACTATATAATACGATTGCACTGTCAGAGCATTCTAATTTCTCTCAGATTCTCCCAAAACATTGATCACATCAATCCTGATGATCCTATCTATTTTTTGATCACATCCATCCTGTTGATCATATCTACTCTTTGATCATATCCATCCTGTTGATCATATCTACTTTTTGATCATATCCATCCTATTGATCATATCTACTTTTTTGATCATATCCATCCTGTTGATCATATCTACATTTTTGATCATATCCATCCTGTTGATCATATCTACTTTGTTGACCATATCCATCCTGTAAATCATATCCATCCTATTGATCACACTCATTTTGGTGATCACATTCATTTGGTTGATCATGACCAGCCTGTTGAATCCTTTCTCCTTCATGAGGAATTTCTATAGAGGTGTTGGACCAAGTGCGTTACCTTTATCTTTGCGTTCTAACTTTAGTAAAATTATTCCTGCTCAATGTATTTTATCCTCCTATGCATAATTTCGCTTTTCCTCACAGTCTTTCATGAATGTACAGCGCTTTCTTTGTTATCGCTTAACAGAGGATTGTTTTCATAAGTTCTACTTTCTCCATAATTTTTGCCAGATGAAACGTCACTCCCTAAACTTGTTATTTCAGAAAGTGGGATCACTTCGTCTGAATTCCCAGCCAGTCTCTTGTTCGTGTTCCCCCCATTCCCTGTCCCCAGATCGTCTGAAAAGTAAGCAGATGATAACGCATCATCATTCCAATATGTCTTCATTTCCTCAGGGCTACCTGGAGATACCTTGCTTGCAGTATGTGGAGATGTTGAGTCTGGGCTGTGTGGTGCTGCAACTGCACAGTCTAGTGATACTGTCATATTAGGTGCCACATATGAAGACTCTCTGTTGTTAGAATCATCTGTTGGGGAAGCTCGATTCTTCTTCATTGGTAGGTAGTACGAACTTCCTCGCATTCGAAGATTGTTTGAGTGAGTTGCCGAATTTTCCAACAGAAGAAGATAGTTCTGTGTTGAAAACAAAAGAGCAAAGGCATATTTCTCTAACAAGCATCTACAAACATCTATAGCAGAAGTTATTATGCATGCACATTGACAGTTTATTATAATTGTACAAGAATGATTCACCAGAATCAACTTCCTAAGTGAACAGACGAAAGAAAATAAAATGAAGACAACAGGACAACAAATTCAACATGAATAATAAAGGATGCGAATGGATAGTCTTGTGCTCAAGTCAGAACAGTCTTTCTAGCACCTACCGACTGCCACCGTCCTCTGCTCGGCAAACATTTAGAATACCATTTAGTCAAAACTTTCTCCATACATTAAACAGCCACCAGTTCAGTGTTTTTGAAAGGTCCTTAACGGCAGTATAATAATTACCTCGAAACCTACGTACATAAATGCTTATATAAGTAAGTGCAGATGCAAATGCAAGCAGATATTAGCAATTTAAGCTTAGATGTAGAGTTAATTGTCACATTAAAGTTTGATGGTGTAAAATGTGACCTACATCACCAACCTGACTAACACTGGATTCAACAAGATCACCAAAAAGCTGAGACAACCGAGTAAAATTAGGACGTTGTTCGGGCTCTGTGTCCCAACAAAGACGCATGATGTCATAGCTGGAAACAATGAAATACAACAATTGTCGACTTTGAGGCGCATATCCTGTTGGTGCTGTTAATTAAATCACTCAATTCCTCATTTACTACTACTATTACCACTACTACTACTAACACTACCACATTAAGATGACGCTTATGATGCTGATCATCATTATTATGATGATGACGATGATGATGGGCCTATAAGGGTATGTTGACAGAGTCCCTATAAAATCTGTAAAAATTGATCAATGGATGATGATTATGATGATGATGATGATGATGCAATGATGTTCAAAGGAGTCAGATATCAGCACAGATCAGCCATTTTGGAACTAAATAAAATATTTGTCCACTCTGTCAGGATTTTATGATTTTGGTATTCAGTAAAATTTTAATTAAAAACAGAAACTAGTTAAGAAGCTATGGTGTAGATTTTATATTCTGTCTCAAGTAATTGAAGTGGTAAACTAAAACAATTTGTTTGGAAGGACACTCAAGTACTGTTAGTTGATAACAATCAGACTCAAATAAACTCTAACATTTCTTCAGAACTGTATTTTGGCTTTGGCAAACGATATCCATTTCTCAGTCGAACAATGAAAGTTTCGTCAATGTCAACGCCAGGATAGGGATTTGCACCTGTTGTCCATAGAAACAATTAACATTTCATTAACAAACAGAAAGCACTCATTTTATTTTTCCTGATTGGTAAATGTGAGCAGATGTCAGATGACATGCTTAGCCATTGTCTGCAGCATTTTGTTCCCTGCACACTCCTCTACTTCCAAAAGTCTGCATGACCTCAGACATTCTCTGAGCCAATGACAAGGGCTTGTGAACGTGATTTTACCAAATACATTAGATTCAGGCAGAACTCCATTTGCTTAGGAGTCAAGACCATCACAGCTCTGAAGCAAGCATTTATATGAACTGCAATTGGCTATAGTAAGTGAGTATTTTTGCTATTAACAATTGCTAATCACACTTTGGTTTACATACATTTGGCAAACATCAATGACAAGAGATCAAATGTCGTCGACTAATAGCTCAAATTTCTCCAACTGGGTTACTGCTCTCCATGTTAATCCAGTGCATGGTATGCAGTCTTACCTGTAGCCTAGCTCAATTATGTTCTGTAATGCAGGAGCAATAAAATTACAGGCATGCTAGTATACACCATGGTCTAACTATCACCATAAAGACAACAAATTAAACTTACATGAGCAGACACATGCAAATATTTGAAGAATCGCTACACTTGCGGTCCATTCAGTAGCGCACTGATTCAATAAACCAACGATTGTGGGCATGAGGTTGCTGAATGCACATCATAAAACAACCCTAGATGTGTAATTTGTACACATTCCACTTGATCCTAACCACTTTCAGATTTATGATCTTGCAAGTGCAATATGTACTGCAATATGTACAACAACAAAAAATTGTTTATCTTTTTCAAAACCAAATACTATCACACAAATATTTTAGTTATTTATACTTAATAAAAACTTTTTACTATAAATTATAAGGCACCTAAGAATTTAGACAACTATATCAATTTGTTAATCTCTACCTACCAAGAGAGAAGAGCTCCCAAAGAAGAATTCCATATGACCACCTATAAGAAAATATAGTAAGAATAAAATCAAGATTAATATCATATAAATAAATTTTATACAATCCACAGCATGTCTCTGTAGGTAGTTTTCTTAACATCACACAAGTCAATATAATCTGTGTCCCAGACCACATGCAGTTGCTCTGCCCAACTAATCCAGAGATCATAGAAACTTTGAATCTAATAGTTTTGGAAAATTATCTACTAACTAAGTAGCTTCGACGCAGACATGACTACTTCCTAAAACTGGTCATTCAAATCTAAAGAAGCTCTAATTTTGTTGACCTGATGTCACAAAATAAGTATAGCAAAGTAAAAATAGTATTACATAGCTTGTACAATAATTGTAATTGATACTTTGTGTCTTCGATAGTTATTTCTCTGCTAAAGTTGTGGATCATGTATAACCACAAGTCTCTTAACAATTCAGAAAAATGTGTTTGAGTACATTCAGAATTCACGATTTAGAATTATAACACACATTATACTGCATTATACATTGGTAATAATTTCTAAATGGGTCTATATAACTGCTACATCTTTAAGAAGTTGAAAGACGTTATAATTATGTCAAACTAAGTTCAAGTTATGTTGTGGTATTTGCACTTAAAACTTACACGTCACTTTTTGTTGTGTATAGTTTATGGGTCAGAGATTCAATGGCCATCCACTTCACAGGAATTGGTGTCTACAGAAAACACATTTATAAATTATTGATTCGTTATCATTATTGCACAATAAAAAATCCTAAGTACCTAGAAAATTAACTGCAAGGCAACAACTTCTCCCGAAGTGCGGCGCAAAGTCAGAGGGTGTCCAGTGATACCGCATGAGGACCATGATCAGGTTGAGGAGACCAAAAAGACTGATGTGTCATGTTATTTGACTGATGTGTCATAATATGACCTATATCACTTGATCATTGTGTCATGCTTATATCTGATAGGAATGATCTCTCTACTTTGGGACCACGTAACAGAGAAGATTCTTCAGAGGAATGACTTTTAGGTTTTTTTGGACCTACTGTTCCTAATGAATTCTAACATTACTAGGCTGGAAAAATGTACTTAGGAAAAGGTTCTTAGAAAGAACCATACAAAAGTTCATTTTAACATAATTGTACCCAATATACATATATATTAAAAAGGATATGGTGTGTCCCCAATATGTGACATTCCACTGAATGTGAAGTGATGGCACCATGTCTCCCAAAACTACTGTAGAAACACTGCATTGTTTAACATGTCAAAATGAATGGCTGCCTGTGCTAAATGTAGACTTCAACATTATTCCTACTAACAAGTGGCCTGGTTTATACACTATAAGGGAAGGCATGTCACTGGATTACTTCATGTTAATAGGTGCACACTGTACATTCATTCACTCATTCATTCAATGAACGCACAACCACAACATCACTAACCAAGCGCCTCTAAGTACCTAGATGTCTTGAAAGGGTGCCATATCAAGTCTTTTTGATTGATTAAAGCGAATTAGTGACAAGTTGCATGTACACACATACAAACAATGATTTATGCAGTATATAACCTAACAAGGGGTGCAGATGAAATTTTTTTGCTATCAACTTACATCTGATTTCTTATGATATTCGTTGTATTTCTGGCAGTCCTTGGCAAGTCCAAAATCACAGATTTTCACCACTTGATCTTCTGCGAGAAGAATATTGCGAGTTGCCAGATCTCGGTGTATATACTATTAGAGATTAAAGAAATAATTCTACATCTGTAACTTAGGAAAACCATTTCAAAAGTTTGCTTAAAACTGTTTCTGTGAGAAAACTACATTAAGAAATATCCGATGATCAGCATTTCCTTCTTCCAAAATCAAGAATTTGGACAGGCAATAACAGAGTATGGCCTCCAATACATATAATTATATCACTGCACTGGCTACCTGGAATGGGAACCCACAAGCTAGGCCCTATGACTAGAAATTCCTGGCCTACATTTTACTCTTCTTTGAAATTCGCCTTTTTCAGCTGTAGTCAGAACGGGAGCGCCTCTGAGTAGATATATTGAAGGGACGTTATATTAAGTCCACATTGATTGGTTGATTGACATCACATGTTATAATAATGTATTTAAATGTGTTCATAGATGCACATATCTATACTCTATTTATAACTTTTGAAGTTGACATCACAGCATAATTATTACAACAAAATACGTTCGTAACAGTTGATGTGGGATTATTGTCAGGTAATTGTAATTAGTAGCTTATAAAATCTGAGCATAGGAAATCTTTTGATTCACAATTAACTGTATCAAGCAAGGGATCGTCCAGTGAAAGCATATCGAAAACAACAACCAGTTGCTACCAGACAAAAATAGGGGGAGGAACTGGTTATAGAAAGATGAAGCAACATTGAAGTCAAATGTTGAAATTTTGGATCGATATGTTGCCTGAATATCCACACATACCATTCATATCGTCCTCGCAATATAAATCGCATTCTGACCTTCTTCGAGGCAAGGTACTCCATTCCTTTGGCTATCTGGTAAGCAAAGCAAACAAGATCTTTGATTCCTAATGCAGTGGAAATCTTCTTCACTTCAGTTGGTGAATTGACATACTGAACAATTCCTGAGTCTTCATTTATGATGCTTGTTGAGTATGATCTCCCGTCCGCTGTTGTCTTGCTGTCGCTTCCTTCAAATGCTGAATGGTTCTTTATAAGATGCTCACGAAGGCAACCATGACGGCAGTACTCAACAATCACATACAAAGCACCTAAGGACCACATAAATCAGAGATGACACAGACAAACTATGGCAGAAGCGTTCAGCAAGATACATGGTTTGTTGTTTGCTGTGTTTGATGACAATTGAGCCATTAAGCGCATTCCAGGTTAATCTGCACTGGTTTTAACACAGACTAGATGTCTTCTGAATGACTTTAAACCCTTGTTATGTTAATACATCACGATCTAATAGGCAGAATGCTGTAATCTGTAATCCAGTTATTGTGAGCTTGAGACTGCAAAGTAGACTGCATGTGATGAAACTGAACATGCTGCTTATGTTCAATGGTTCCTCTGACTAAGATCTTACAAGCATGTGCAATTGTGCATGTAATAAATGAATGAATGAATAAATAAATAAAACAAATTGAAATGAACCTCTGTTGAGTTCAATAGTGACAGCACCAAGGAGGTTGACAATGTTGAGGTGAGAACCGACATGAATCAGAATCTTGAGTTCTGAGAGCAGAGACTGCAGCTGTTCCCGATTCCCAATGTCTAACAATAAAGCAAAGCAGATCTAGATGTCATTTGCATTTCATAAAGAACAACTCGTCACGCCTACGAGAGGTTCTTATAAGGCGCTATATAAATAGCCTAATACATACATACATCGACCCATAAAGAAAAAAGAATTTAATATAAATCTTCAGTATAGAATCAGAAAGATGAGACCGGCATCAATAAAGGCATCAGTTCCTGCAGCCTGAACAATGTACATGCATAAATATCTTATTGATCGCTCATCAAGTTCAATGCTTTTCTTATATGTTTCTGTCATGTTTTTCTCTTCGGAAAAGAGCAGTCCGAAGAAACATGTTCCACAGACAAGCTTTAAAATTTGCAGTGATTGATCGTAGCTATTGGAGTGGACGTGTTCCTGCAATATAGGGGACACAAAGCAGTGCTAAAAGTAATAATGAAGTTGGTGGATAATAACCAGGAGAAGGGGTGAGATGCAAATTTGAAATATTTCACTTTTATGCAGTTGGATCAGATTATTGTTATGTATTAGTTTTAAGCTATGTTTAGATCCCGAATAATTAGCATTGCATGAGGTGCTTGTTCAACCCAATAATTACTTGTTTACAATCAATCATTTTAAGATTGCATTAAGGGCATTACAGTAATAGGGAAACCCAGCTTGTAACAGTGGATCTAATTTTGGTGACCTTTTAGGCACCAACAACAACATCTAATTTGCTACCAAGTCCTTCGATATCCAAAAATGGCCTTTAACCGAAACACTGAACTGATTTTGACTTAACAATATTTAAAAAATTTAAATAAATAATAAATAATATATTGTTTGGCAAACCCTGTCTAAAGTACGAATGATGACTGAGAAATTATATCTTGCCAGTTAAGACATCACTTAATGACTGTCACTAAACAATTCGTGAATAAGCTTAGCTCCAAGATCCTGTCTATGAAACATATCTGATGATCTTTACCTCTGACCATTTTTACAGCAACCTGTATTTTCTTTTTAGGATCAGTTATGCCATCGGCTTCGGCTCTCATGACTTTCCCAAATGCACCTTGGCCAAGAACGATATCTGCACAAAAATTAAATTAAATTAATTGGTTGCACTTAACAGATGCATAGATAAAATGTTGAATAACTCTGTAAATGGTATTCTAGACTTCATGATCTCATGTCTTAAAACTGGTTAAACATATTCTGGACTAGTTAAAACCAATGATTTATATAAAAAAAACTTAAACATTAATAAACAAAAAATTAATTGATTGACTCTCTAATCTATTAACTAATGAAGATTAATCTTAATTAATCAATTTAAATTCATTATAAAACATTTGCAGAAATGAAACTCGATTCAGATCAAGTTAATAAAGAGGCAAAATTATTACTCTACTTGTATTTCACCTAGAATCCTAGACATTATGATTGATTAAAACAATTAATTAATAAAATAATTACAAACACATCACTGAAAAAATTGCCACTCAATTAGCTTAAATATTGTTCAAAGGTTTAATTGATATTCATTTTCACAGCTTCTGGTGGCTCTATACATGAGAATTCAATACAAAAGACCTCATCATAATTTTTACATCATGTAAGAATGCGAGATAGTAGAAATATGATGAATTCCATTATGATTCAGAGTATTTTTGACAATGAATGGACTAGTTCAGGCAATACATTCTATCTTACCCTTACTGCTAATAAGGTTTCAACCAGTCAGTGATACTTGATTTGGTGCTTAAGTATTTATACTGGCAAATAATAAATGACACATGAATATAATAGACAGGAAAAATAAACATAAAAATAAACACAAAATAAACATAAAAATAAACTAAAAATAAACATATTATTATATTATTAAAAATTTAAAAAAATTTATTCTGATCCGCAGCGATGGCAAGAGACCAGATGGTGCCACATTAATGCCATGGGCGAGAGGCAGACACCTAGCATGGGACGCAACAGCCATTCACACATGCGCATCTTCTTATGTACACCTGACAGCATCAACAGCCGGTGGAGCAGCCGAACATGCCGCAGAACGAAAGTGCATCAAATACTCACCCCTCCCCACCACGCATGATTTTGTGCCAGTGGCCATCGAATCTTTGGGCCCCATAAACCGTACCGGAATGGACTTTCTACAAGAGCTGGGCCACCGTATGACACAGGCAACGGGAGACCCTCGCGAAACAACCCATCTTTTACAACGTCTGTCTATTTGTACACAACGTTTTAATGCAGTGGCATTCAGGGGCTCTTTCGTTCAGCCCGATGGGGACGAAAACCTATAACAATAATAATAATAATAATAATAAACATAAATATAAACATAAAACTAAATACAATATAAAATTACCATAAATTGCATAATATTCATATTGTGAATGCACTATTTCATGGCAACAGTAATGGGGTCATATTGAATAGTTCAAGAGGAGCTACATAAACAGCTACAAGCTTACACTAGGAATCACATCTGCTCTAATTTAAAATAAAATGATGTCATTTACCAAATGTTGCTTAAATGACATAATAAAATATATATAAAAGAATAACAACATAACACACACTCATAGAATCATTATCATTTCGATAAATTTCACATTTCGCCAACATTAAAACGAGTGGCTTACCAAATTTCAAGCATTCTTTGGGAAATTCCCAAGCTTGGTCATAAGCCAAACAATCTACTTGCTCGTGGATCGGAAGATCTGGATTGTACTGAGCAACGGCATTCGGATGCAGCGAGACATCATATGGAACTGCTATGTACTGTCAAAAATAAACTAGAATAATTAGTTATCAATGTCGTCGAATGGCCAATTTTGTGCTGGCCACAATAGGAGAATAGGCAATCGAACTGTCACCCACCCTTGTTGTCCCTCACTGCAGGTTGTCTATTAACATTTTTATTTGACTGACTGTACTATCAATTGTAAAAGGTGTTAAACAAACGTAAAACCAAACAACCCAAGCACCACTAGTGCATCATGCAGTCCCAAAAAGGTCCACTGTTACTGGTCGTCTCAGACATATATGAGCCTCACCTACTATACCTTCATTTACCAACTCCAAAATTGCCAAACCTGTAACTCTTATCATCCTAACAGATTCGTTTGGCAGTTGGCAGAGAACTGTCCTCAACAACATGGCACTTACAAACCGAGCATCGGTTAATATAATATGAACTGGCTCATCCTATGCTACAGTCAAAGTTATTCTGATGCAGACCTTTGTTTGGTGACGTCTCGTCCATGCGAGCGCACCTACGATAATCAGACAGACGATTGCCAGAACTGAAATGACGATCAGTGCGATATATCCAGAAGCCAACGTACCACTCAGCTCCTTATTACCATCTGTTTACAAAATATCATCAAGCTGTTAATATTGAAACTAGTAAGGCAGACAGCAAGGAAGCATAAAACAAAGATATATAAAACCACAAACAACTGAAGTCAGACAAATCAGCTGATTCATAGGCGCTCAGTCAAAACAAAATCAACAAGCAGGCAAAGAAGCAGTCAGGTTTGGTAACATGTAAAAATGCCCACCACCACCAAGGTCAAGCAGAAATGCATAAATTCTACATAGAATTACATGCAATGTATAATATCTATATTTCTCTATGCTTATAAAGTTAGAAACTTATAACAAGCATATGATTCAGCTTTACTGACTGTGCAATGTGTACTAAGTGCAATATATAAATAAATAAATATAAATAAATTAAAAAAATTCCTGTAAAACTGTGTGTATTCTACTCTTGAGAAAGTAACCTTTCCTGACCTGATACAACCAGAGTGAGGTTGCCGGAAATGGATCCTTCCCGATTCCATGCTTCACACGTGTATACTCCAGCATGAGAAACTGTTGCATTTCGAATATTTAATCTGATGAAAAAATTCCATTTCGATATACCTTACAAAATGCCTATTTAGAAAACAAATAAAAATTCCCTACAGAAAAAAGTAATTTCTACTCATTAGAGCCTAAAGAAAATGTGGAGCTCCATATCACACAGTGAAACATCGGAGATGCACTGAAATCTCGTGCTTCAGCCGGCAATGAATGAACCCACGATCTTGGACATGAGACCAGCGCATTTTAAGACTTGGTTTAATACTACAACTTATGCCAGTAACACCATATACTGCTTTGCAAAAGTGACAATTGAGAACAAACAACTCACTCAGGTTGCAGTTTGTAGTTTCTCAGCAGGTGCTACATACACATACAGAAGTGACCACTTGCTACACACAGGTGAACACTTATTACTTATCTGGGGGACCACGTGCTACATATATAGGTGAAAACTTGTTAGGCCTACATATCTAGGTGACCACTTGCTATATACTTAAATGACCACTAGCTACACGTGTCCGTGGCCAACTGGTTTTGCAGGGACGACACTGTCTTTGACAGTAAAGCTAAGCGTTCAGCCATTGTACTTTGCCAAGTGACTGCATCTGAAGTGGATGCATACCTGGCTCATCCTTCCATTCTTTATTGATTCTTTACTGAATGTCAATGGTGATGCGGGAAGTACATTTGTACATCTCTGACCCTTTGATGTCTAAGGAGTTTCAAGCAATTACATCACCTTTACAATTTTGCCACTAAGAGGAATTTCAATTTACATTTATTGTTGTACTATATGGACACTCCTTACTCAGTGTTTTGGTGTAGCAGCATGTAACCATTGGATTTATTTCTCTCCTCAATGATGTTGCCGTTGTGGAACCAGAGGTAAGATGGCGCTGGCTGACCTTTGGCCCGACAACGTAGAATGTAGTCCATTTGCACGGTGATTAGAGCTGTACCATTTGGTCGTTGAATAAAAACTGGTGGTTCAGCCGCTAGTTTAACAATAGTCACAAACACCAATAATCACATATTCTATTATGAAATTAAATTGCTCCTAATGTTCATGGTGCAAACTCAGCCAAACGTAGCGGCGTCAATAATGCGACGTCAGAGGAGTTTTGCAACTTTTGTCGCTAGCATTCTACCACGCTGAATAAAGGTTGAATTTCAGGGTGTCAGATCCTTCTCAATGGCGGTATTGTAACATCCAAATCTTCTAATAATTATTCAATGCAGTCCACAGGGTTGCCTGGTGTCCAAGTTTTCAGAAACCGATGCGACATGCCCGAAAAAGCTAAGAATGCACAGGAACTTCCTGAGGCAAAAAGGACATGTCAAAGCAGTCAAGCTTCTTGTTTAGGACCTCTGTGGTTGCACAAGTCCCACAATTGAATAACTATTATTATTATTGAAAGTGGAAGTAGTGATGGTGGTGATAGTATTAGCAATAGTAGTATTATATGAATATTTATAGTGTTCCAGTATATAATTAAATTCACCACATTTGCGATAGAAGAGCATGTATTGGTACCACATACATTTACATATATAGACCTGCAGCTATGTATTCAGCTCAATCAGATAATGTGACTTACGTTTAACTGTCAACGTGAAGTCCTTAAAAGAGTCTTTGTTGGCATAGTTTCTACATCGACAGCGATAATGTTTGATCAAACTCGGTTGAATGGCATAGTACTCCATCACAATTATAGAAGAAAACGTGTTCCTGTGAGAGAAAAAAACATACACAAGTTGAAAAAAGTTAACAATTGGCAACAGCTTAATGGTCGGTTTGCTTGCAAGTTAGTTTAGAGTTTGGGATCCTAATCCTATGGAAGAATACCACTTTTATGCACTTCTGCACCATGGAACTTTCGGTCCACATGGAACTGACTTATAAAATCAATCTACGTTATCAGGTATGATTTCACAGCAATGGAAAGGACCTGCCATCCATCCTCATCTATTCCCACATAATCTAATATATAATATAATGAGTTCTGTACTGCCATTATCATACAGCAAAGATGATCAATTAATCACTGCATGTCGTATCATAGTCAAAGTCATTGTCCATTTGATGAGCCAAATTAACATTGAATAAATCTGAGAACTAAGAGGTCACATTACAGATGAGATTAAGCTTAATTAATGTATATTGAAAATACATGTTAAACAAAAATAAATAAAATACAAATATGCAACTGAAAATTCACTACCACAGGTTCATAGGCCTATTTCTATTGAACCTTATGTGCATCAAATTTGTTTAAATGATAAAAAGAAAAATAATAATTTATATTATGCCAATATCTAAGTTTTTGCACAAAGACTGTCCTTACTCAGTGAGAAAAATATTGATATTTGGAGAATTTTGCACAGCTTGCTCTGTAGCATTACTGAGAATTTCATAAAGCTGTGGAGGATGGAAGACCATTTTGTTCGCCTTGCACTCAATGGTTGAATTGTCACCATGCACAAATTCATAAGCATATGATGGTAACCCAAACCCATCAGGTATATCTGAAACCAGAAACCAGAAAAGAACCGAATGTGCAGAAAATTAATACAAAATTCACACAAAAATCATTAAAAAATCAAAACTCGTCACGTCTAAATCAGTCTAATGACTTCAGAAGTTTAGATGTGCCATTATCATATAGTATAATATTCAAAGTTCACACAATTATAACTGTCACGACATATGTGATTTGGTAGCAGTCCTCCCTCTTGTCACCTGATCTTTCCACTGACAAATGCATTCATTTCATAATGAGGTCACTATGGGCACAAACATTGCAGATGTCCTGAAAGATCTGTCTGCCTTGGTATGGAGTCAGAGGCGTCTACACCCTAGAAACATTGAAGCAAATGCTCCACCCAAAGAGAAAGGGGTAAGATCTCATTGGGAAATTAGGGGAAGTTACTTTTTTAAAAGTATTGTTCCATTAATAATATTTTATTATTTGCAGTTGAGCCATTCTGTTATATTCTACGTTGTCAATGCATGTGTCCTTAACTTGGTTCAATCTATTATTATCATCCTTGAATGCTATTAGTCCCTTGAATAATATTAGTCCGTCTGTCAGTCAAAATGGGGTGGGTAAGTTGCTTCAATAACGTAGAGGGGGATAGACGCCTCTGTATGGAGTTAATCTCTGATCAGTGGATAATGGACTGACGACAGTCCATCACACAACTGATGGTTGAATTCAAGTTCAACAAAAGGCAGTGAGCATTATCAATTGAACAAACTGTAATTCTACCTGAGACATAAAAATCCATGAATCCAGAACCATTGCCAACTTTGTTCCAAGCAAAGCATTGATAGAAACCGGAAATGTTGGCAGTAACAGATAACGTACCCACTACCTTTCGATTGTCCTAAGAAAATAGTTTGAAAAGTCAATCAAAACAATAATAAAAGAAAAACTTAAAGTATAATATGACTCAATAGTGATTGAAGAATTGAGTTTCTCTTCAAAGTAGTCATCAATTAATGCTCTGAATTTTATAATAATAATAACAATGCTCCAAAGTCTCCAGATCAGATCAGGTGCATGTATTTATAATGTACGTGTATATATTTTGTGTATGCATCAACATATTTAATATAGTGCCTTTTAAAACTAAGTAACTCATGCAGCCACTGTGAGCACATGTGATGAATTAGATTGAATGAGCATGGTAATGAGCAACGGATCATTGACTAAAGCATCCTAATCAAATTGAAGTCTCAAAGCTGATCTCTTTTGCTGAGGCTCAGTTGGAACTGCTTTTAAGAATATGGATTGTGTGAGATGCCATATAATTATTTACTGAATGAATGAATCAGAGAACAAATGGATGAATGATTACTTAAATAGGCTGTGAGTGAAGAGAAGAGCTTGTCCGTCATGACTGGTTGCCCCCTTCGCTCGTACTATGATGCAACATTGGGCCTTTTCAGTGGTGAGCCCAACCATCTGGAATTGGCTTCCCAAGAGAAAGTAAACAAAGATTAAGGCATTAAAATACAGTAGTAAAACCAACTGCAAAAACTTCTGGATTGTTGGCTTCTGTTGGTACTGGTTGCCACTGATCTTCCGAATGACGGCAGCCAAACTTCAGACAGGGTTGCCAGAACCAAGCGAGGTTAGCAACGGGGAACCCGGTTGCACTACAGTTCAGATAGTACGAAGTATTGAAGATAAAGTAGCCATCCTTTATTAAGGTCACATTTGGTGACTCTACAAATACAAATAAATATCGAATAATAACTTCTATATGGCAACGTACTAATAATGTCACAGACAGACATTGGTCGATGGTCGCTTCAAGTAATTTACAATCAAAAACCATAATTGATTAGAAAAGGCAGATTGAAATCTGTAGATCACACGAAGAGTCCATTAATCAAGAAAGGTATCTATTGCGTGAGAGGTAAAACTGGTCATTTGTTTAAGATGCACTATCTTGTGTACTGTGAAGAAAATTTTGGAACGGTTGCTGTGTCCCATAGACGGCCATATCAATTAATTCAACATGAGCCTCAAATTCTAATATTCAGAGGTCTCTGTTGTGGTCTAGCACAGGCAATCTCGAGTGTTTTGAACTTTTTGCAAACCTACACACATGCGCACAAATAGGCCACATAAAATTAGAAAAGTACATGTTCCAGGTCTTGCATAAACTTGCAATCATTTGAGATTTATCATGAAAAGTCACAAGAAAAATATTGTGATAAAAACGTTACAATCAAAAAGTCACAATTAATGAAGTGTCAAAAATGAAAAGTCACCTTATAGGAATTATTGTCTCTCAACATTTCACAACTGAATAAATCGCATGATAATAAAGTTTAGAGGCGCTTAATAAATGCGTGAATGCAATACAATATTTCTCATTCTACGAAAAAATGCCACATAATACTAAAAAATCATTAGAAATGAGATAGCAAAGTCGTACAACAAGCTCTATATGGGCACAAACGATCAATCCAATAAGCAAGAAAGTCACAACACATGAAAAACAATCAAATTTCTGACCCTGTGAAGTTGTTCCTATGAGAAATAGTTTTAAAGAACAGTTCCTAAGTTGATTTTTAACTATTCAAGACTGAGCATCACCAAAACAGAGGAAATCAATATTGACAAAAACATTACTAAAGGAATAAACGTCTGAATAAAGGAATGAATGAATGTACCATTGACAATGAGCCAGATAGTCTCCGTAGCAGTGGTCTGTTTTGTGGAAGCTCTAAGCATGTATTCTCCCACATCCTTCGAGATCACGTCAAATATCTGCAGCATTGCACGTCCAGGCCTACTACTGCAGAAACACAACCAATACAATACAATACAATACCACTGAAATTTGACAAAGCCCTTCTTTCAACATTTTTTGCTCAGAAGTGCACACGCCTCGATGGTGCAATTGCAGTTGTACTGCAGAGCAATTGTGCGCGAAGGGCTTGCTCAAGGTCCCTACACAGTGACTCACCGGACGAGGATCAAACCCACACACTCAGCGTGCACCGAGTGTTGCCGGCCGACCGCTCTAACCAGTCGGCCACCATCCCATACTAGTTAGCCTTGTCATGCATTCATATAAGTTTAACCTATCAAGCTTTTAATTTCTGTTTCTGATTGTTGTAAAGTAAAGTGAATACATGCACTGATTTCTAATGCTCATATCTTGGTTAAAATCTGGTAAATTCTATATCAGGCCCTGAATTTCTGTTTTTGACTGTTGTAAAATAAAGTGAATACAGACACTGAATTCTATTGCTCAATTAGGCCTATGCATTCTTGGTTAAAATCTAATCTAAACTGGTAACTTCCGTAGTCGGTTGTCATAACGCATGAGACACCATCAATAATTATAAGCACGATCACAATCCATTAAATAGAGCCTGTGGCTGGAAGACTGGATTACGAAATATAAGCAATTTGAAAAGATGAGATTTTAGCCCTAACCCAGATAACATTAGACAATCAGCATATCAGACTGAAACAGCAGTGAAGTCCAGAACATTAGACAAGCTACTATAGGAGCCCAGAATGGTCTTGCTTTAGGGCACAAAATGAATCAACACAACATCAAATAAAAACACTCTTTCATGAACAGGATAAAAAACTGTTGTTGGAGTAGCATACTCTTGTTTAAAATGCTTATCATCTTTCGAAATTGGAACTTGGTTCTGGAGCCAAATCAGTATCAGTGTAGTTGACGACCAAGTATCAACCGAAAGGGAGACCATCGGAGATCCAACGGTGACTTCTACTTCTTTCTCAGATGCAGTCAGATAAACAAAACTATCATCTACAAAACAAGTTCAGCAGCATTATAGGGCTCTTAAATGCCAATAACAAGGTTCATGAGGAACGTATGTTGTTAATCAATGATTCACTTACAAGTAAAAATCTTACTAATTAGTTATTCAAACATAACACCAGCATATCTTAAAAAGAGCTTCAATGGTTGAAGAAATCCATTTAATTTTGTCATCGATTGATGTATCTATATATGTACATGTGCATTATCAATTCACCTGCATTTACCAAGTGTCACAGTATTGATAAAAAACATCATTTGATGGTGCTGAACAATTGTGAATGAGGTACCCGCTCCCAGTCCCTATAAACAGTACACCCATCTCAAAGAGGCTTCAATCTACACACTTGATTCATTCTGTATTGCAAGGACTGGTGCTGTGTAAACTATAATTTATATGTGCACATGTGCTTTCATCCAAGTTTTTTAATAATTATACTATGGGTACGAGTTCAATAACAATAAGAATTTTTGTTTAATTTCAAACTGACAAACTGCAGCATCAATGCAAACATAGTATAAACGAATGATGACAAGTTATTACATAAATCGAATTTAACGGTTGGTAGCCATTATACAACTAATTGAACCAAAGCCGCCGTCCAGCGAAAGAAGAACGTGTCAGTGTTACAGTGGATTTGTAAATAGAACTCTCCTCAGCTCACCACCCCAATGAGTGATCCATTATGCTACGTCTCACCCCTATTGTATACATTGTACCTGAGCCTGTCGAGTGTAATTAAGATGTAAGGAGAAAAGAGTATTAAAACAAAAACAATAACCATTGAACTTTCATACCAATAACATTGATTGTGCATGTTTGATAGTTGGAGTTAGCAATAGAAGAAGCGTTGCATCGATATTCTCCAGCATCCAAGAATGTCACACTTCGGATGGTAACAGTCTTCATGAATTCATCGTAGGTGACATTGCCAGAGGTGATCGTCCTCTTTATCAGGTCACTCATTTCAATCCGGTCTGAAGGCTACAGATACAACAAACGTGATTTGAACTATTACCTTCAATTAACAATAAATTACTTAATACTGTCTTCATGGCATTCTTAAGTCCTTTCAACTTTTTATAACTTTCTGTCTTTTCTACAGTTTTCAACTGTTAAATAAATGCTACTTACCATGACTGACCACTGCAAGCTGACCAGTTGCCCACCTTCAACTCTGATCAGACAGTACAATTGCAAAGTATCATCGACAAAAACATTGGATACTCGTCCATCACCAATGACAGCATTCGAATGGTTGGCAATTATCGTTGGAGGCGGCAAAACTTTATTTGCTAAAAAGCATCAGCACATAATTATAAATAGGCCTACTATAATGGAGCATAGTCTAACTACATCCGTATAAACTGTCTAATTTGCACATATACATGTTACATAATAAAACTTTCATCACTTGACAATTAAATATATGAAAACCAATGCATGTTCTGGGTATGCATTTATTTATAATCAAGATCACAATGTTTGTCTTTTATTGTGTATTACCTCATCGCTGTTTAGAGAATTTTTGCAAAAATTGCTTAGGTTCATCAATTAACAATACCAATATATGCATATAAAAATTGAATATTTATTAATAATATAGAGAATTCATGTATATATAGTAAGCATGTATGTATATATTAATAATGCATGCGATTTACAAAGTGTGCTGTAGTCTATGGGTGTTTTCAATGCATAGGCCCTATGCACATTGCGCGTGTCAGGAGGTACGTAATTATGTAAATTTTCATCTAAAGCCTTCCTTCAACGAAGCACACAAAGGTGCTGACCCATAGTCATCTCTGATAGATATACTGAGGAACAACAAAGAAAATGCTAAAATGTTTTGCTGTCTTGTGGTACTTTAACATGATTCGAAAAATCTATCCTTTCCACATATATACACAGTCACCAAATGTAACCAAGCAATACACTTCATGGGCACACAGTAGCATGATCCATTTGATCATATCTATGTTGGAAACTTATACAGGGCAGTGATCAAATTAATTCTGAAATCAAACAAACCTTGGAAAAATAGTATAAACGTCATATTCTCCAGAGTATTGTTAAGACGTCCGAAGCACAAAAAATCTCCAGTGTAAAAGTAAGACGGATAATTGACTGTAAAGCCAATTCGTGGGTCATAGGTTAGATCCTCATTCGTCTCAACATTGGCCTTGCCTTTCATAAGCGTCACGTTGACTGCAGGGTGAGTGACCCGACAAGGTATATCAAAAGGCCGACCTTGAACAACGGTCAGAATAGCGGGGTCCGGAAAGAATTTGTGCGGAGCAAACAGTCTGGTATTGTCTACAATAAATCAATTCTGCAAGTTGGACGTTTGATCAAAACAGAGGCGGCATTTACACCAAGAATTAAAATCAACTTAACTCATATTCAGAGCATCAAGCTTGAGGTTCTATACCTCATGCCTTGTCTCCAGTGAAACTCTTCATAACGGTCGTTTAAAAGTTTAAGGACCTTTCAACAGACGCCCACACGTGACCACGGCAATACTTCAGTACATCTGTTGTAACCTAACAACCTGTGCTGGTCTCATCTATCATCCCTAAAAGGATGTAAGGCTCAGCGAACGTAAGCATGGTTTGATATTTCACAAAGGTCACAGGGAGATGGTTGGAGGGTAACACGCTAGCATGAAGATCAGTAGGACACTCTAGCCCATAGGTTTGACTAGTGGCGGCGCTGGCCTTGAACATTTTGTACGCAATTTTAAAGTACAATTTAAAGGCAAAATGAAAACATAACGTTTTAAAACAGATAATGTTCAATTATCGTCCGCTATGGAAAACCGTTATTATATATTAGCTATTCTGAGTCATGAAAACATCAATACACCGTAAGTACTTGGTAAATATGTTTTGACTGAAGTTGAAACTTTTATCCTATTTGCATATTAGTTGGTTAAATATTTTAACTTCTTTTGCTTCGCTAAAAAGTTTGTTGAAATAGTATTGGCCATTTTATCTTTTTTTTGGGACAATTGCGTATTTTGCGTCCATGCAGCGCCGCCACTAAGGTTGACTAAACCTTCCAATCATTGGTTGGCGTTGGTAGAATGACCAGTATTACAAACGGAAGCCCTGCAGGCTGGTATACAGTTAAATTCGACTCCTGTTAAACTTGTTACCATCTGTTACTTCCATGTTATGTGATCATAATGCAGTGTTTCAGTTTGAATTGAATTAACGAAAATATTTTATTAATTTATAAACCATTCAAATCCTAACAAGATTCATGTCGCAATGTTGCAGTGCGACGCTTTAGGTATATATATATATATATATATATATATATATATATATATATATATATATATATATATATATATATATATATATATATTCAAATTTGATTTAGCCGAGTAGACTCCTTGTAAAACCTTTTGCAAGTCATTCGAATAATTGCCTCAGTCACTAAGCCGTAGAATTTGTTATTGAATGCGGTAGAAGGGTCACAGATACACAGTTCTCGAAGTGTTGAAATAATGAAATCATGCGTTTGCGGCAGCTGAAGTTGGCTCTGGTTAATTGGCTTAAAGAAATAATTAGAGTACAGGAAATTCTTCACATCGGAAGGTCACCTGCTTTCTATGATAGTATGCATATGTTCCATATACTGAATTCCTCCACATTCAAGGTCCAAATTGCAACATCTCTAGCAATTGATTGCAGCCAAATAAATTTGTTCATTTTAGGGTTGCCAATACCGGTTATTTGGGCAAACTGATTATCGGATTTTAAAAAAACGGTTTTAGACAGGTTACCGGTTTTTATAGGTGTTCTTAGTAAAATATTGTAAATTGCATTATAGCACAACTCTGCACGTTATTTCATGTATTACGTATCGCAATGCACCGTCAACACTCGATACCGAAGTGTTTAAGTGAGTGCTTTGAAGTCAGTTCTTAGGAAATGAGAGCTGCTAGCTTCGCCGACTCGAGTTACCCTACCTCTAGATCACGTTCCCACGTTAGGCTTGTCTCAACAAAAGGGCCGTTTATTAGCAATCGACAGCTATTAGTTACCCTGTTGAAAGATGAGAACGGGATATATTTCGTTTAGCCGCGCCTGTACCCTTGAAGCTGACCGACTTACTTGAGCATTTTCCTATGGGAATTAATCCGGGATAGGTGAGATAAACAATAAGGGGAAAAAATTGAATACCGTTTTGCAAATGACAGAAACTGGTTAAAAACCGATAACCTGAATTCTGGTTATCGCTTAACATCTCTAGTTCATTCATTCGTTATTTAGAGCCTTTAGCATGGCACCTGGTTAAAGACGTAATCTACGCGGAGGTGCATGCTCACAGCCCAACCCCAGCAAAAGAAAATAAATCTCACATTTTAGTGACAGGTACATGTGACATCCATTGCCATAGAGACATCTGGGCCCAAGGGAAGGTCATTTCACCTGGCTGACCTAAGCACCTTAAAGATGTCAAGTGCAGTTGTTGCGTTCTTAGGTTGAGGAGTTTCCTATAACAGGTGATAAAGAAAGGGCACGCCAAAGTCCAAGCAGAAGGATATAAGCAAATTAGGTCTCCTGAGATTCTGGGCAGTGGAAGGTATTCTGCTCACTCTGTATGTAAACGTAGACACTCGATTGAATTCCTAGAAGAGATGGTGCGCCTGAGTAAACGCATGTGTATCGTCCTGTGTCTGCAAACTGCGTTGGAAACAGTCGTAGTCTGCTCTCGTGTTTGTCACCGACAATGTGATCAACCTGCTGAAGTCGATCTTCTATTTGAGGATGCTGAACCTAATGTCAGAAAGAATCCTGATGTAAAAATACATGATCATAGATCTTAACATTGGTAGTGAATGTTTACATAATAATTATTATGTGCATTTGAATGCCCGATTTCAAATGATTTGAATAAGTATCTTCTTTGTCAATATCTGACTGTAATATACCACTAGAGGTCTAAAAGGATTAAAGGAGGTTGAAAATAGGTAATTCAAACCACTCTTCTAATTATCGGGCCTACTAATTGGTCTTTAAAACAGATGCAGTATGATCAGAGATGTAAAAAGTTTTGGTAAAATACCACTGGGTGCCCGAGTCCACTCGTAGAGTCCCAATTGGGTAATAAATCAGTCATTCAAAAGAGTCATTATCTTACTCTAGCTTAGGTCAAAATTTGTTACGCATTCACCATATCCACGGGGTTACTGCATCTGTCACTCCAACATTAGGATACCCTCTATTACCACTAATTTAACTTTTAGAGGCTTCATAAATTTATAATTCACCATATCTTAAAACTAGATTGCAACCCCATACCTTCTACCCTATGTCAACTACCACATGGCTTAATAAGCCACCCACAACTATAAGTAATCACTAATCGAGCTGTGAGAGAGTAACTAATCTACTGCAAGTAATCGTTTGGGGGGTTTTGGCTGGTGATTCATGACAATAATGCCACCCATCCGGTGGGTACCCGAGCATCCGGGTGTAAGCTGACGGACCACGGTCTCATGAAGCAAATTCTCCCTCATTAGCAATGAAGCGCCCAAATTACATCCTTTGGCTTCAGTGTAATCACCCTGAACAGACTGTTTAGAGACACTGGCCAACTATTGGCTTAAAGAAAGAAAACAAATTATGTGGATATAATTTTATTATGCACAAACTTCCGTAAGGTGAAAACAGCCAGAGCCTTTCACTTAGTAATGCATTGACCACTAAGTAACCATGACATTAAGTTACCAAGACATTAAATAAACAAGACACTAAATACCCAAGACACGAAGTCACATTGAAAGGCTGTATAAAATTAACTGAGACCTTTTGCAGTGTGTTAACTGGTTATATCATTAAAGGAATACAGAATGCCACTATATATATATACATATATAACCACAAACAATATCTTCATAATTCAACATGATTGATTGAGCCAGACATTTGAATCTAATTACAATGTCATGTATCACTTATTGCAGTCTGAATTGAACCTTGACAATGTCAAGGTTCAATTCAGAATGCAATAATTAATACTTAAATGGAACAATTTCTAACTTATTAAAACTAATTAATGCAAGTCTACTTAAAGCTAGGAATATAATTGTTTACTCATGATAAAATTACAATTTTATTTACTCAGCATTATAATTATAAGCAAGAGCTTTTACATACCAATACCCTTATGTACCACCACAACTGTCGTGCATTTGATCACGACCACCTCTACAATTGCTTTGTAGATCAATTGTAGAGCTACTTTATAGGACTACTTAATTTGTGCGCCATTACGACCATCATAAACACCGTGATGACGAACACAAGCATCTCTAAGTACACCGTCATGACCATAATGATGATGATTATCATGATTAACACCATGACTTACAAACACCACTGCCACCATTGTTTACTGATACCCAACAGAGACAAAATCAGGTAGGAATAACATGGCTGGGTCAGACTGATCTCGAGGCTGACGTCTCTACTGCAGGAAATCTACAGAAGGCTATTGACATTAGTTGCAGTATTTATGTTACCCTCTTCATTAAACGGCTGAATGTCGTTCATTAAAAATCATGGCATAATCATTGGAAACCTTTGGAAAGACTGGATACGTCCATGAAAGTGGGGCTGCTCCATTGCAGACGAAGACCAGTGCATCACCCGATGTCAGAATCAATTCTGATGTCTTAGGTTCAAAAACAACTGGAGGTTTTGTTGCCTGACCAGATGTACCTGAGAAACAGACCAAACAAATCCTATCCACAATTCCATTTGTAGGCAGACAGAAGAAATGGCCGGCTATCTTTAACGTCTCTGAGTTGGTGGATAGGAGGGTGTTCGAGGGTCAGGGATTTCTTGATTCGGGGAGAACTTAGGAGGAGTGACATTTCTGAATCAGTGGCAGGAGAGAGAATTGAGAGGGAATAACTGAGAGGCAGGAGTAGACAGGCCCGCAGATATGGGTTGGACAAAAAGGGGTCCTGCGATATTTAGGGGCCCAGTCTGGGCTCTCAATAAGCCCACCATGCATGTCATTATAAACCTAGAAAGTTACTTTTGACAGATGATTTAGAGGTCCGTGACTGCTTTGTCTAGGGCCCGGAATTTTGTGCAGGCGCCACTGCGAAGGGCAGTGGATCTGTGCTGGGAGCGGAAGGCTAGAAGAGACTGTAGTATGAAGCGAAGAAATACAATTTTGTCTGAGAAAAATAAATAGAAAGTATCTACGCTAGAGGCTAAGGAATGGAGCTGGACAGTGGAGAGGGATATATATATATACATACATATATATATTATTATATATATATATGTATATGTTTGTATGTAGCCTATATGCTGTAGAAGAGAATTGTCAGCTATACAGAGGTGTCCTGGATTGGAGCCCCATTTGGAGGAGCTAGACTCTAGGAGTAGGTGAGTGATGACTGAGGAGTAGTAATTTGTATTCTTCTACTTGTATCAGTGACTAATAATATTAGGAAAAAAATATTTTAAACATAATCTAACTATAGCTTGGATGCAATTAACTATTAACTGAACAGAATTGCAGAGTTGGCGATAATAGGTAAATCTATGGATGTCATTGGACTGCCAAGCGTTTGAAGAGAAAGTTGCCCTAGGTCTATAATACCTTGGAAGTAGAGCGTGACGCTGAAGCTAAATCCGAGCAGAAGTCCGGCGAGATGCATTTCAACATACGTCACCCCAGTCTGGAATATCTTAAAAAGTATATTCCTGTACATAGGCGTCAATCAAACGACACGGCTCAATCTATTAATATTTACATCCCGTACATGCACAATAATGCTATTGCCCGGTGCAGTGTGCTCAAGGCTAATAAGCCTACGCTAGGCCAAGGACCTCTTTATAATAACTTTGGACGGAGAGCCGGGAGGGTCAGCCACAGGTCAAGTATCCATTAACCGAGAGCAGGCCTCTGCATTCATCATGCACTGCGGCAGTCGTGTTTAGCTCAGGTATTCACATTCTGTTTCTGAACGTATTAGTATACATTTGCATAGATAAGAGTATACATAACTATGCTAGAAATTAGCGTGGTTCCATTATTTTTGATTAATTGAGAAACAAAAAGGTTCTTGTTTCGAGATCGATGCTTCGATTTTTTTCAGTGGTCTTTGATAGAACTCTGGATGTGATATCACTACATGTGTGAGATTATCTTGATTCTTCTGGGTTATCCCTCGAAAAACTGTGTTGGATATTCGAATGTATTTTAAGAAGCGACTTTGAAGTGTTGGTGACTTCATTATAAGCCGTAGCTTATGATGGCTGGGGCTAGTCCTGTTCCTCGCCATTTAATCTTCCCACTGACAATGTATGGTCATTGTACACAATTATTGCTGAATAATTATTGGATATGGGGCACATCTTGAACCAAATTATTACACGAGTTTGGGTTAGAATTCCCGATCTCTCATTTGATAGTCCAGCATGCTAACTGCTGTACTATCAAACACTCCATGATTATTTTAAATGATATATAAATGTGCGGAGTTTGGCTGCAGAATGTAGAAGTGAGTATTGTTTGATTCCCCAGTGAATGGAATGTATATGCCATTAACGATAGCCTGTACAAAAGAAAATGCTTGTACTGTATGAAGTGCGCATTTCTACATCTGAATCATCTGTAAAGCCGTCAGAAGTTATCAGAAAGAATAGGCCATGCCATTTCAGTGTTTTAATGCTTCAACAGATCTTTCGAAAAACATGCTTCTAGAGCCACAATATGAAGTTGATTTCAGATGGGAAAGAGGCCAGTTGATTAAGTACTGCCAATGACTACTTGTTCAGTGGTGGCAGTTGGTTGAGTTGTGCCAAGGAATGTTGGCTGAGTGGTTACTGTAATAAGCAAGTGAGGCAACCAAAGTAATCAGCAGCTTGCAAAGGATAAACAAACAAACTAACAAAAAGCAAATTAAAAAACAAACAGATATATTAGTGCTTCACATCTGCTATAGTAAGCCTAAGTCATGAGACTTATAGGATGGAAATAATTTATAAAGTAATTTGTGGTACTTTTCATAAGAAGAAAGTGGACTGTGATAGGGGACCTACAAGTTCACAGTTACTTGCACAAATGAATGTGGACAGAAATTATTTTGTCATGGGGATAATCTAAATAGTGTAAGCTTACTGGTGTGAAGCACTAAAACGCTTGTTTGTTTGTTTTTTACATAAGCACTAAAACGCTTGTTTGTTTGTTTTTTACAAAGGCAATTTGTTACTCTGGTTTGTTCATGAACTTAATTTATAGCATCATCCTAAACCATAATAATGCTGCTGAACTACTGCAGTACGTAGTTGGCTAAAAGACGTCAAGGCAGTTTTCAAGCTTAGCCTAATGTTCAGGCATATTATATAGGAGTCTATGGCTATGCTCAACGGGCCTGTTAACTGGGCTTATGCGGACGCACCTATCAGAGCCTTTGATACGTTGTTATCTTTGCTACAGCCGCGCTAGCCAGTTAATTGTTATGAACACAGACTGTCCCTGTAAAGACGCCCAAGTCCACTGAGTCTAGAGCCAGAGTGACGTAGACTACCTTGATATGAATATAATAACATACAAGAAGATACAAGCATTTCTGTACAGACGATGACAAACAGTGAGCTCTATTGATAGCTATTGGATAATTAATAGGCTCTGAAAGTTCGGATTATCGCTCAGTTAGGGCCAACTTTAGTATTCATTTGGGCAAATCATAACATACGTCAAATAGCCGAGGACTCGTTGAAGTCTTGTTTTTGAGCACTGTCTATTTGTCTAAATCTCTAATTTAGTTATTTAGATATCAGCTAGTACTAAATTATGGAATAGGCTAAGGCTATCTTAAAGTATAAAGTGTTCTCTAATTTCACTGTTGATGCTCTGTGTTATCATATTGGTTTCGAGCAACACCTCGTATGATCTTACATTCGCAAACTGAGTTCACAGTATACATAGTAACAATAAACGTCTTTCAAAAACCAGTATTGGGATTTAGGGCCGCCAAATGTCTGGAATCTGGCCTGATTAGGGCATAGGCTTACTACTACTAATACTATTACTATTACTATTATTATTGTTATAATTATTATTATTGTTATTATTATTATTATTATTATTATTATTATTATTATTATTATTTTACTCGAAGTAAATACTGATCCGTCGGGTTCATAAAACTATTCTCCGGAGAGAGACAGATGGTTTTCTGGAGCGACTTATCCCTCGGCAATATCCGGCTGTACAACAAACCACGGAACACAATAGCGTTGAAACGTTGTACAGTGACTGACAAGCGTTGAAAAAGGTAACTTGTCTCTTTTGGCTCTCCGGTGACCATGGTTTTGCGGCGCCCCAGCTCATGATGAATTCAAGCCCGGTCTTGGTCTCGTGATCGTTTCGAGACCAGGAAACTGCGGTCCTGGTCTTGGTCTCGAATGCATCGGTCTTGGTCTCAAACCATCGGTCTTGGTCTCGGTCTTTGTCTCGAATGCGTCGGACTTGATCTTGGTCTGTAAGGAACAGTCTTGGGATTGGTCTCCGTCTTAAATTAACGTTCTTGGTCATTTGTAGTATCAGAACAATTTTTTCGATATGGTCGATTACTTTTCGATTATTAGAGACACCAGATGTTTAGGACCTACGCGATTGTTATCGATTTATGCTGACCATCTTTATAGGTATACATGTTACTATGGGCAGAAAAAAATGCATTTGCAACGGAGCCACCCATTTCAAAATTTGCTTTCACAAATGTCAAGGTTTTGGAACAATCTTATTATGTGGCTGGCCACTTGTAGACACTGTTGACCTTCAATTCCGACGTCCGTGGTACAAGTTCACCATTCAAACGGAACGTTAATCTACTTGTTCAGATGTCTGAAGGTGTTTACCCTATCGTATACTGTAAGTAATTTATAGTGTGACATTCTCAGGCCGAAGCCAAGGGCTGAACCCGCAAAAGTTCAGACTGGTCGGTAAAACTGTTTTCTGGACCATTATTAATATTAATATTCTTCAGCAATAATATTAATGTTTTAAGCGTGTTATTCCTTTTTACTTTTAGCGTCTCAATGAATTGAATTGTTTATAAAAAGGAGTCTTGGTCTTGGTCTTGGACCATCGTTCTTGGTCTTAGTCATGGTCTTGGACCACTAGGTCTCGGTCTTGGTTTTGAACCTCTCGGTCTTGGTCTCAGTCTTGGTCTTGAGTTTTGGTCTCGTGCCCATCACTGTGCGATAGAACTGGCCTTAACGTCCTAAGTCTGTAACAATCACGGCTGCAGAATTTTAGGCCTACTGGTACGGTGAGGACTTCTGAGCTTCACAACAATCTGTCGATTGGGAGGAGATAAAAAATATAGACTTCAAATACCGAGTGGCCCAAAAAAGTGAGAACATCTCGTTGCAAATGGTTATTTAATATAATCGGATTAATATAACGTGTTATAGTTCATTGTTTTTTGCCATGTATACAGTAATTACGCCAATCAGAAAAGAAGTTCAATGTGTCCCCCCTGCTTCTCAACAAACTTTTGTAAGCGTTGGCACCACTCGTTTATGCTTCTGTCAATGACGCTCTGCCCAAAATTTCTCCATTCCTCGATTATTTGACAACTTGAGTTGCTCAACTGTGTTAAATTTTCGCTGACGGTAGACTTTCTTGCGACGCACCCCATATGGCATAATCTAATGGGCCTAAATCAGGACTGTGAGATGACCACATGTTTGGCTCGATAAAGGTAACAATCTAATGATGAAGAAAGTTCATCATATTTTAAACTATTATTGACTGTATGAGATGGAGCTTCGTCCTGCTGTAATGTCCAGTTATGGCGACCCCTTGTCGCTTGAATCTCAGACAGCAGACTTCGTTTAAGAATATGCTCACAATAGTATTCACTGTTTACTTTGGAGTTTGGCTAAACGAATACAACACTAGTTTTCGACGTTCGACACAATGTGAAATTTTCGTTGAGCATCTGCGCGATCACACGCTTGTACGTTTTAAGTTGTAAATCCTGGTTTACAATACGCTGCACCGACAACGCATATAGCTAAATATGTAAGTAAGTAAATCAGTAGACTATTTAATCTCTTATGAATACAGTTTAATAAATTGTGAACTAATTATATTACATTGTACGAGATGTTCTCACTTTTTGGGCCACCCGGTATACATACTGATCATAGTGTAATTGACATCGGTCTAGGTAATAAAATAGAACAGGCAATCTATGGACACGAAGTTCATTTATGTACATACTACTACCTAGACATAATAATTTGAGCTTTTATATGCTGAGACCAAGAGTAGGCCTTCTCTAATTCAGAATTTGTGATGGGTCATTGCAGTTCTTTGCTTGAACTTTGATGTGATCGATACTATCCAACGGGGAAAGAGGTGAATCTCAATGTAACTGGTCTGCCACGCGTAAAACAGCTAAGAACCGTTGCAAACCCTTGTGCATCTTTCCAATCCAGACGAGGAATGCGATCTCCATCTGAAACTGATTTTAAGGTTACACGATCCCCACGAAAGGTTCAAAACAGTTTGTTTTGCACAATGACTAACATTCTGCACTTCGTATGAGACCCCTAGCGACTGATGCATTAACATTATCATAGCTTAACTTAATAGACTGTCGGACTTTATTCACACGCAATCAACATTATCGCTCTTTCAAAATTGACCATGCGACTTAAGACTATAATATTATGATTGTTGTTATGCCTCTATAAGAGAGTGTGTTTGATTTTTTTAACGACACCGTTCCATATCGAGAAACTAGGCTGATTTCTGTATATGACAATGTTTATGCATCATTCGCTAGGGGTCTCACACGAAGTGCAGGCTTTCAGTAAAATTTATATCAATCACAGATTTGAAGATTTTAAGGTACAAAAACAATTACGTGATTATAATAACTAGCTGAAAAGTCTACGCGTTTAAATATTTCGTATTTGCAATGAGCAGCATTATTTTAGTTTACTGAAGAAGAAGAATTGGACGGTTCCTTCAAAATACACAGAGAGGTTCTCTTATAGGGAACTCCGTCACTGTTCGGACTTTGATAGTGCCAGTCCACTAAAAAGCTTGGACCTTGGCTTTGGCTTGGGTGGACTTTGTCCACCCTCGTCATAGGTTTGCAGCTGTTACCATACTGGTCTGAAACTTTCTGAGTTGCGAGACAAATGCCGGTGAACAAACTGTCCAGCAGGGTGTCATAGTTACGTGAAATCCGCTTGATGTGATCGAGCCATTCAATCCTGAACGCAGACCCAGAACGCTTCCAAAGTCCAAGCGAATACGTGCCACATTGGCGTAGTCAATTTGGAATGCTGTAAGGAGAAACGATTATTATTACTAGTCAGTAAATAGTCAGTCATATCGTTGAAGATGACAGAAGCATGTGCAATTATCTTGTGAAAATTGTACAATTAATGCACCTCAACGAATCCGTACCTACAGTCAACGTTATGGATATTCAATTTTTATTCAGTTAATTTGTTCTTTAAAAACTATGTGTTTACTGACTCAGAGGAATTTCCAGCACAACCCAACACCGACGAAAGAGAAAAGTTTCAAGTGTTGGTGAAAAGTCAAATTCAACTTAAACCAGCATACTGATTAATGCACACGGAAATCCTGTGGGTTCGATCACCACCATCTAACCAAGATGTTCGCTCGAAACTCACTCATTTTTATCAGTTGCATCTAGCGTGCAATTCAACAGTCCATCCTCTTCAGATAAGGTGTCCTGAATTGCTGAGTCACGTACTTCTGGCGAGAAGAACAAGAACAGAGATACAATCTGTTGAATGTTGACCTCTGTTTAAAATGTAAACTGTATGAAGTCAAACCAAGATTTAAATAACAATTCAACATTGTAAATGCTTAAGTTTGGTGTCCTTGATATTTATATCTCAATATGACACATCTAGGCAAATGATGGCCTATGTATACTGTCAGGCCCGTAGGCAAAGGTTGCGAAAGGCGCGAATGCACCCCTTCATACTTGGAAGTCACCGGCTATTATAGACCACGCATATGCCTATAGTAGGAAAAGCCAAATCCATGTAACGAATATCACGCGGGAAACTTCAGCCAGCGTGGAATAATTAACATAACACAACATAATAATTATAACAGGGTTTATGGTGGTTTAGTAGACTGAGACCTGTGTGAGGACCACCACTAGTACACATCTCAATATCCCATAGCCCCTTGCGGGGCATTGAAGCTGTTTATTGTCTCCACAGAAACTGTCTCTTCATTCAGCTGTAAGAAGATAACGGCCGTTTCTACGGTAACGCTGTTAATGTCGGGCGGCTCAGGTTATTTTTCAATGACAAAAAGATATTTCAATAAATAAAGAAGAAACCTAGGGAGGCACGCTCATGTGCGCCTCAATGGTAGCGACGCCACTGGTTATAGTTACATTGTCAAACACACGCTAATCGTCGCATTGTCAATTTTGAAAGGGCCACTTTCACCCAAAACCTATATGAGTTCTTGAAGGAGTAGGCCTGTCCCTTCAAGAAGGGTAGGCCTACCTCTTCTGTTAGGCTGCCTACGGGCCTGACTGTATATATATGCATTATATAATATTATCAGTAATAGACTATATAGGCCTATATGTATATAGAAAAAATTATTATTTCCGGTTGAAACGGTTGTGATTGTCCTCTTCACTGACTGCGTTGTCACTAATCATATCGCCCACAAGACATGTATTTGTCATCCTCGGCCTAGTGACCTGATTGCGATAAAGTGTCTGATAAGAAACCTTTAGGGATACAATTTACATGAATCGCTTAGTCAAATGTGCTCAAATAATAGAGAGTTGCCACTGGCATGACTCTGCCAACCGATACGGTCTTAGGTTCGTTTCCATGTACCAGCGGATAATAGGCGTTAGTCACTGTGTAGGGACCTTGAGAAAGTTCTTCGCGCACAATTGCTCTGCAGTAGGCCTACAACTGCAATTGCGCCGTCGAAGCGTGTGCACTTCTGAGAAAAGATGTCGAAAAAGATGAAGAGGACAATCACAAGATGAAAAAGGGCGATATCAAATTTCAGAATAAATAAATAAATATAGATTTAGATAGTCATTTGACATCATGCCATCTAGAAACTCGTGGAAAAGACAGGATCGGACGAACATTGTAGTGAAACAGTCTCATAATCAGTTTCGACAACTGAACATTTCCTCGAGAAAGAAACGCCTTAGTTCGTTTTCTTTCCTTAACTGAAACAAGCAAACGCAGCCTCCATTTCATTCCGTCTCATATCTGTATCCGCGTGATTCACGAAAGGTCAGTATTTATCTGATTAATTCAAATGTACATCGGCCTTGTAAAGCAGGCCTTACTAGTTACAAGTAGACATCAATTACTGCACTACAAAAGCCGACTCGCTAAACCAACCATTTATAAGTGTGTAATCGTTAATCATGTCTAAACACTGAAGTGACCTACCTGCATTAGTACACGGCATTCAGCGTAGGTCGTATCGCATTCGCCTCGCTTGAAAGACATCCGGAAATCCCGGAGTTTAGCTCACGTAAATTTTCCTTCGTTCAGTAATTCCTTATCTTACAGCGTGAAATTTGAGACGGAACAATTCATCATCTGTCCTAAAGACGCCGGTTATTACAGTAGGCCTCTGAAGAATCCTATAAAGTACTGGTCTTAACGATGCACTGTATCAGCGAAAAATAGAATTTCAACTTAAACGCAGTGCATTCGTTAGAAGTGATTTCTGAATCGACAGTGAAATCGAACAGTGACAATTACTGTTTCCGACTTCAAAGTGAGGCAGATTTCGACATTCGTTGCAGTTCAGCACACTACTATAGCGGTGGGTAGACCCAAACTACATAATATTGCGTTGAGTCGCATGAATTAATTGTCTATTATATGTATATTATAATGAGAGCAAGTACTTTGAGTGTGTATAGCCAGAGATTTATAAGCCTATTTGAAGGTAAAGTAATATGGTTTTCCTATTTTCTGCTCAGATGGTAATTTATATTACGCTAGTTTATAAATTCGCCTCAAATCAGGTAACTGGAAAGTATAAGATAGGTCCTAAATTGCCTGAAAAATAAGATGAGATGAGTGATAATGTTCAGCAAACTAGTGTTGTAAGTTGTAGGTTATGTAGTATGTAAACTGGCCTATTAGTTGTCAGTGTCGTTGTCAGTGTCATTGTCAGTGTCATTGTCAGTGTCGTTGTCAGTGTCGTTGTCAGTGTCGTTGTCAGTGTCGTTGTCAGTGTCGTTGTCAGTGTCGTTGTCAGTGTCGTTGCCAGTGTCGTTGTCAGTGTCGTTGTCAGTGTCGTTGTCAGTGTCGTTGTCAGTGTCGTTGTCAGTGTCGTTGTCAGTGTCGTTGTCAGTGTCGTTGTCAGTGTCGTTGTCAGTGTCGCTCTCGTTTTAGCCTATTACAGTTTTACTGATATAGTTTTTCCAATAGATGTATTTTTACTTGTTCACTGGATCTTTCAACATAATAAAGGCCAGCGCAGAGAGCGCCCTTGAGTATAAATCTTTATGGCGTGCTATATAAATGCTTGATTACATCACATATAATATGAGCTGAAGCGATCGCATTAATCGTATTCATGGTTGCATGTAAACTTATAATTATGTAGACCCTATTCAGAGTACATGAGGGATGTACTCCACTGGCTTCCTTACTGTTTATCGGGTTTCTGGTACGGCTCTGTATTGAGGGCTTAGCTCCATCGTGCTTGCGGCAGCTCTGCTGCTCCACCACGCATGTCCAGCGCCGGATCTCTCTCCGTTCGGCTGCACAAGCTGAAATTATTGTACTCCGTTCCCGAACTGCTATGAGGCAGCGACGCGCCTTCTCAGTGTCTAGTGCTGTGACATGGAATGGGCTCCCTACCAGCCTTCGACAATTACCTATTAATCAGTCTGCCTTGTTCTAACAACTCTTAAGACTGTTCTGTTCGGCCGGGGTTGAGCTAGGAGTGCTTCTGAGTAGGCAAACCTGAAGGGGCGCTATGTAAAATTAATGTAATAATAATAATAATATTTATGTAGGCTAAGGCATAGTCTACATTCTTAGGACCTAAGATGTATTATTCCTTTCAAAATATATACATGTCATATATATATTATATATAATATATATATATATATTAAATCTGTTAATGTATGCATCTATTCACGCTTTTCTCGTGATAAATATACTGTGATAGATGTCTGGTAAATGGCTAAACTGATACCACAGCGCAGTGATACCGTAGACGCTGAGAAATCAAATAAAATGACAAATAACATGAATCGATTAAAATTACCATGAAATTATGAAAACGCCATAAACGGAATATATAGTGTGATATAATTTAAATGTCCATATAATGTAGTTAAGAGTCTGAAATCGTTTCTCTGTGACAGAGCTTCCTTCTGTTCAACAGCTGATATTTTTCTCTTCAAAGATGAAATCGCTTGTCAAAACCCGTCTGTTCCTGGCTTTGGTCTCGTCTGCTGTGATCGCCCAGTTGCTCGTTGAAACTGTCTCGTGCGGCCATGTTTCCCATCGCAAGGACGATGGTGATCAGGACTCGATGAAGGGGCACCACCTTGGAAAGAGACATGTTCACATAAACAACAAGAGGCATCATCCTCACGATGAACACCATGACAATACTGATTCGCAACCTCTTGAAGTCCTGAACCATCAGACCCTCGGGTACTTGCCGGTCTGCAACTGGTGCCGTTCAGTCAACTTTGATCCTGATCGAGTCCCTAAGGTTCTGCCGATTGCAAGTTGCTGTGGCACACATCTAAACAACACCGGAGTCACAGTTAACATACACTGTGAAACGATCTACTACATCCTACTTGTGAAACAGAGGATAAAAGATCAGACGAATGATCCCAACGCGTGGGAGGATAAGTGGCTAAAGGTACCAGCAGGGTGTACTCCTGCCAGACCCGTCACCAAAAGCGGCAATGAAGCGATTACTACGAGCTAAGAAGTCAACCATCGAAGGGCGAATTGAGAGTCATCGTGGAACATCAAAATGAAAAATTCTTTTCATTCCTCCAGTATATTTTGTGCTCAGTGTTGTCGATGCAGCGAAATAGAGATGGACTCATTGGTTACATGTGTCTAGTTCTCATAATATAACTCACATATTATGTGAGCTATAGTGCTATAGTGTTTATTTCGACTTGTTTTATTCGCTCGTATTTAATGATGTACCTAAAAATGGCAGCTTTCTACGTTTCTTGCGAAGTCAGTGGTTGTAAACCTATCTTCAGTCCCATGCCTGCTTAAAGCTTAAATGAGGAGGAGGAGGAATAGTAATCTTTTCTATGTCTTCCACGCTACATGTATATCTTTTGTTCGGCGTATTAGGTTAGTTGTTTGTGGTTTCACAAGTGTTTCAATAAGCCAAGTATTGAATGTTGAAAGGGTAATTATCGTATCGTATCGTATTTGAAAAGTTATTATAATCAGATATTTATTTGTAAACACTTTAGTCGTCCGTCATGTGTTATACTGTTTCAGCTTAACTATGAATTATCGCAATTTACTGAGAAGCTTAATTTAATTATATAAATTAAATTAAATTGATATATCACATTTTCTGTTATTTCCGTCTCTGTTAATCTTAGATTTCAACTCCAACGCGAAGAACTTCTCCTACTTCCAAATCACTTCCGAAGCTAAATGTGCGATGCAACATAATGTGACGATAAAAGTTAGATTTTAATGAATGGACCCACAAAAGTCAAACTATCATGTTTGCACTACGTACCTGGGGTTTTGTAGTTCCGTGAGCGTTATGTGCTGACAAAAGTATTATTACAATGCTGATGAACATTGACAATTAATTATGTACCCTGATAGCATTCACTCCAAGATAGTATTAGACTATAGCCAAACTGGAAATATCCAATACCATTATCGTAATGAAATAAAACAATTGGATACGCGAGGAAACATACAAAACTGACAAACATTTAAGGGAGAATGTCCTGCTTTGGGTCAATTTTTACATTTTTAAGCACAGAATTAGTGTTGGCTGTAGCACTTGTATTTTGTTTTAATTATCAGAAACAGCAACGTTTTATGGGTCGTATACGGTTAAACAACAATATTGTTCCAGGAGTAAACTCAAAAATATTAGTGCTTTCCTTGCTGGTAAAAAAGTGTCCCAATGCAGACCACCATGGGGAGCATTGGGTCACTTTTATTAATGCACACAATTATTGTTAGTTGTAGCACTTGCATTTTCTTTTAATTATCAGAAACAGTAACGTTTATGGATCGAATGTGGTTATACAACAACATTGTAAACTCAAAAATATTAGTATTTTCAATTGGGCTACTGGTACAAACTGTCCCAATGCACACCATCATGGGGAGCATTGGGACAGAGCGTGGTTCAATTTTTACAGTTTAATGCACACAATCGGTGTTATCTGCAGTATATATATTTTGTTTTAATTATCAGAAAAAGCAATGTTTTATGGATCGAATATGGTTATAAAAAAAAATTGTTCCAAGTGTAAACTCCAAAAATGTAATATTTTCCTTTCTGGTAAAAATTGTCCCAATGCAGGCCATGGCTGTTGTCCCAATGCAGGCCATCACTGGTCAGTGACTAACGTTTTTGATAGTAGCACAACTATGCTGTATACGACCTCCAAACTTTAATCCATGCTTCGAAATATACTGTCCTAAAGTAGTTTACAGAAATTGTAGGCTAAATTAGCACAAAGCGTCTTGTGCGTTGACTGACATTAAACGTTTAATATTTACTTTTCTTACCTAAAAAATAGATTTGCCGTTTGTCTGTAAGACGCTATCTTCTTGTCTGCCTAAGACATGATAATCTTTTTCGCGACATTAAAAACGTTCGCTAGGTGACGCACGTCCGATACAATGATAGACTAGGCCTTGATACCGCCACTGACCCAATGCAGGACATGACCCAATGTAGGACATTCTCCTCTAAGCGTAATTCAGATGATTACTCCATCGCCTCCGAGATGTTTAGAAAGTAGGCAATACCTGGATTGATTTTTGACTTTCATAGTTTGCCACCCATGCAACATACAGAAGATACTCGATAATTTAGCCATAACCATAACGATGATGTTTATTGGTCCCAAAAACATTACAAGATAAATAAAAGAAAACATGAACATAGTCACAATCGTATTGGGATCAAGGGAACAGAAATCCCTAAATGGACAAATTGTCTCGTTAATCAGGTCACCCATTTAAATATAATATGTAGGCCTAGTTAGGGATAATGACATAAAATAATTAGCCGTAGGACTTAACTAGTTAACTAGGTAGACAGACAATAGGAGAGAGAAGAAAGAAAGATTTACATTTAAATGCGAAGTGCTTTTACGCTATTATTTAGCAATCGTCAATCATATATGTGCGTAGTCTCTGTTTGAATGCACATCTGTTATCTGCCAATAACCCTCCGCTTTTGGCGGAGGGTTTTTGGCAGATTATTCCAGATTGTTGGTCCAGTATATTTAATGGAAAATTTTCTGGTGTTTGTGCTAGCAAAAGTAGGCCTATAGGTATTGGTGTTGGAGGTTCGAAGAGTATACGGATTAATTTGCGATGAGCGGGTAAAGTCATCGGAGAAGATAGACTGAAGCAGATTATTATGATGCTTAAACATTAGCTCTGCAGTTTGAAAGGTTACTATTTGGTTGACTTTAAGAATCTTAGTTTGTTTAAAAACAAAGCCAGTCGAGAGAGATTAGCCCGAGGGATTTACCAAACGCAGTGCTCTTTTCTGAAGTATAACCAGTCTTGACAATCTTGAGGGATAATTAGAGGCCCAAATTAAGGTGCAGTAAGAGAAATACGGGTGTATCAATGTACAATAAGTTCAAACGGACTTGCTTATCTAATAAATGGGTTATTCTGGATAAAACGCCTAGATTTTTGTCAATTTTGGTTGCTATGCTTTGAATATGACTGTTCCAGGTGAGATGTTGGTCGATATGAATTCCTAAGAATTTTGCAGAAGAAACCTGTTGGATGAGCAGGTTGTTTATAAAGAGCGAATCCTGAATGGTAGGTGGTAATTTGCGGTGGGAGCAAAACAGATAGTTTTGTCGAAGTTCAGTGTGAGTTTATTAACAGAAAACCAGTCATCTATAGATGAGTGACTTAGGCTGACAAGTTCATCAGGTGTGGTTGGGTAAATTGCAAATGAGGTCAGAACAGATGGGCTAAGGTACCTGTCAATTGTATTAGGTGAATAGTGGTATCTTATCCACAAGGTACCAGTGAAATAAATTAAATTTGTCCGCTATTAGTGCTCTATTCGTAATTTCAACTCCATTATAAGTCAAGCTTTTAACAATATGTTCAGGAGGTTTGACCCTCAAAATACTTTTGATTACTTTCCATGTTTGTTGTATATCATTCCTATATTTCATAAACTCAACAGAGTAAAACTTTGTTCAGCTGTTTTCGTAGACATTTGAATTTGTTCCGAAATTTTGTACACGCATAAGATGTACAGAATCTAGCAGACGCTCTTGTATTATAGCCATGTAAGTCTACTATTATAATGTAGGCCTAAGGGATCCACGGAAAGACTGTTATTGTTAAAGTTATTCATGGAGTTGCCAGACTAATTTTTTAATATTCTTAAATTTCATAATAATTATTACATTCCTGCTAGGCATACGAGTCTTGTATGAGCATAGTAGGCCTACATGTATGCGTCTCTCACCACTGTATAATTCTAATTTGTCGTTTGTGGCATTTCTGTAAAAGTTTTTGCTGGCATAGAGTAATTTGAAGCTCAACCAATATCACCGCTAACAAAGTATGGGTTAATCGGGGTTTACTTTGGATAAGTGCGAGTGCGAAAATTTATGATAATTTTAGGATGTTTCCCTCGATATAACTGATATTTTTTAGCAATTTATAACCAATGGAACTTCTAATGCTCATTCCATGCCATTATCTCAGATACAATATTCGCAACAGGTTCAATAGCGGTTTTGGCTATTATTGGGTACATGTACATACCATCAGCGCAGGCACTTAGTGTTGTTTACATGGTTCTATCTAGGCCTACGTGTGTATCAGTAGTGGGATAAATTACAACGGAGTTCTGCATTGAGGGACATAAAGTCATACTGATGGCTGGAATTTTCCTGTTACAGATTGGCCAATTTCTTAAAATGGTTATTGAATGTCTGGGCAGCTCTGTCTTATTCATTAGTTAATTAGTTCCCCATTGACTGTTTAGTTTTGCAATATGAGTATCTCAATTAACAATTAATGATCCTAAAATCTTAACTATATTCAAGGCATCCAACCTCGTTATTCACACGTTTCGCTTTAATCTTAACTATGTTACGATTGTTTGAAAATGTGTCCTTGTTATTACTCGCAGGAGAAGGTAGGTACTTTTGCTACAGCCTGCTTTTTCTGCATGTTTTGCGGAGGCCTCTATTCAATCACCATCTAAATTGATGGGATCTATACGTTTCGTGAGTAGTCTACTACTTAGGGACCATATCATAATGCTCAATTATCTGTTGAAACATAAACTTCTCATGAGAGAATTGGGTTGTTTAAGCCTTGCATTCGTAACTGTTGCCCATCAATTGAGCTAAGTGAATTGTTGAACTATTCTCGATTGAGGTCAATAGTGATCTGAAACTGGGAGCGCATTGCCTGCTCCCATGTTTGTTCTCATTGTTGCCACAGCTACCACCACCACCACCACCACTAAAGCTAATCCAATTTGTATAGTATTGTTAATCTGATGCTGAATTCAACTTCATGATGACGTAGGCGATACCGTCGTCATCTTCATTATCGTCATTAGCATCAATATGCAAGAGTCATAAGCATCATCATCACTGTCACCGCCACCAACACCACTTCTATCAATATTTTAAAAATACTAAAAATCATTATCATCATTATATTGCTCTAGTAGTACATTTAAACTGATGTTAACCGCACATGGGTACAATAATTTGCAACAATGGCTTAAACTTCATCATACCGATGGTTGCTGTCGTAGGGCCTACTGTAAATTTTAATCAACGACACAAATGAAGCAGTTTTGACCGCCATCAATATCACTAGCCAATGCATACCGTATAATTCCATCGGTTTCGGCAAGAGTCTTTCTGGGCATATCTCGGAGAGTCCAAGCAGCTGATGAGATTAGTTTAATTAATGAAACACCTCTGCCTCTCAAGTTGCGTGTAAGTAGATGTGCTATTCTATGACATTGTGTATCACCAATGTGCATGCGCAGTGCTACGTGCATGTGTGTGTATAGACGGGTGACAGTATTTGGTGACGGTATGTATATATTTCCATGTATATAATATATGCATAGGTCCATGCATACCTGTCGATGTAGGTCTATATGGGAGTATGTGTGCAGTGTGTGCCATTGCTTTGAGGAATAATGAGTTTTATGTTTCGTAATTAACTGCGAAGTTAATTAATCGGCGTCGGCGCGACATGTCTATAAGATTAATGTCCATATGCAGCAACAATAATCCTTGGAAGCAGAGAGAGACCAATCGTTAGATATTGGTTTTATGGAGACAGAACATGCGTTTGAGCCTTTGTCATGATTGTTGAGGCTTGGGATGTATACAGCGAGTAATCATAGTCGCTGTTATTTCATGTAAGTAGACCTACTGATAGAAAATGTCACTCACCAATATCTTCCGCATAGCTAAAGCATCAAAATCGAGTGATCTTTGTGTAGCTCACATCGAAACGAGTGTCTACGAGATGCTCCTCTTGCGGTTATAAGCTCATGCTTAGCTATTCATAGAACCAGGAACATTGCGAAGGAGAATTGGCTAATAGGAGGACCCGTCTATTACCGGATTTCAGATTCTCTCTTTGACAGACAGATTAAATTATAAAATAACACATTAGGACCAGAGTCTAACTAACTTAGGACTACATGGATCTTTAGTAGGAGCACCGTCTCTGAAATACCTGAAGCTCAATTACTAATGTAGCAGCTGCACAAGAGAGCGCAGTCACTAGGAGAGCGCAAGATGAACTGTGAAGATTTCTGTAAATAGAATATAGCACAGTGAGCAAAAGAGAGCACAGAGAGCAGCATAGTTAGCAGCAGTGAGCAAAGTACGAAGAAGCAAAGTGCATAAAAGAGAAAAATTAGCAGAATCCCTGAGAGCACAGTGCTCAGTCCTCAGAGCACAGTCTCCCTCGACTTCGACTTCCTTTTGAGCTTTGAAAGACTCATCACATTTTGGTTGGTAGCGTTGCTATTTTTACGCTTTAGATACAGTTTCAAAATGTTTAAAACCGCCCAGGGAGTGGGCAGAATATCTAGTTACTCTGAATTATAATGTCTTCACACGCGATTAAACATTCTGGAGAACAAAGAGAATACGAGAGCACAATTAATGACAAGTGTGAAAAAATTGCAACGAAATTTGAAGATTCGTATCTTAGTTATAAACCTCAAATTTCAAAAGCGCCACTTAGAAAGTTAAGCAGCTGACATTTACGGCAGCTGTTACTGACTGCCTAAGTTAACTACGCAGTGTGTGTCTTACATTCTTAGACTATAGGACAAATTGAATTAGGGTATTATTTCTTCCTAGGACGAAATGACTGCATGGAGAGCTAATTCTTCCCAGGACAAATTCAGTCCGGAAGTTGATTGTTCCTAGGACAAATTCAATCCGGGTGTAAATTTTTTGTAGGACAAACTAACTGAACCAGGAAGTTAAATATTTATAAATCAATTTGATATTACTGACCATGATTTTTACTCAATATCCAATCATGGATGACCTTGAAATAATATATTTTCCTCAACCCCTCCCTCCACTCATTCATCCCACTCCGTCGGATCCATTGACTGCCAGACCATCATCTTAGATATAGGCCTATTCTTAATTCTGGAGAGCACTAAATCAACTTTTTCAGCGTGATTATCTCTATCCCACTGCTCCACTTTGCTCACTCACCCAGTATCGTTGATACAATCTTTTCATTCTTCTCGGGCACAATCTCGTCCATTCGCTTCACGATTCAATCTCTTCTAGCCTCCTACTCCTCTAGCACTTATTCACTGCTCTTTCTCAACTCTGCACCTCATTCCTCTCAATCATCGCACCCACTCTTTCTAAACTCTATTCCCAGCAAACACTGTGCACTTTACCCAATTTTCACTTCTTTCCTCTCTGTCTTCCAGATCCTTCTCGCTCATGTAGTCACCAAATTCATCAATATCTCACGCTCTACAGTCAACTTCCCTAGGGCCTTTAAGCACTAGAAAAAACATATCTCGCCAGTAAAGACCTATCAGACAACCGTCCCATCTCTAATCCTTCCTTTATACCTAAGCTAACTGACAGAATTGTCTCTTCCAGGAGCAATGATTACTTGTCTTCCAACTCACACCTCGACCTACACCAATCTGTCGTCACTAAACACCACTTCATAGAAACTTTACCTACTTCTCTGTGTAACTAACTGGTCTCTGCCGTCAGCCATCATCAGGTCTCCTTCCTCTGTCTTCTTGACATCTCCGCCGCTTTCGACACCACTGATCGCAGCCTCCTTCTTCATCGACTATCTTCTTTGCTTGACATCTCTGCTGACACCGCTTTACTGTGGTTCCAGCCCTAACTGTCCTCCAGATCCTTGCCTTTTGAAACCTCCAGCCGCTGTTCACGACCCCTCTCACTCTCTTGCAGTATCCCCCATGGCTCTGTCTAGGGTCCACTCCTCTTCATCCTGCACGACGCAGCAATGGGCCATCTCTTAGAATCCCCATCTGTTGATCACCACCTATACTCACACGAACCACAACTCTACATTTTCCCTCACCCGAGAACTTTTCCACCTCCATCTAACAGTGTTAATGAACGTGGTTAACCAAATCTCTCTTTCACCCCTTCCGTATTCTTGCGTTACATTTGATGCCATCTGTGTTTCATTTACCACATTTCCTACCTCTCGCGCTCCTGCTTCAGGCATATTCGGGGACATCCACCATATCCGGTGACTTTCCGGCTCATGCTCGACTTCAAAACTGCATACACCAGTGGTCCCTCCATTGTTCAGCAGAATTTCAATTCATGACGATATATTATTGGACGAATTCATTGCAACCTTTCAGAACTTCATGGAGAATTAAACGCAACCGCTTCCTCCCGCTTTACCGGAAAGACAGGTAACTTCTAAAATTGAATCATGACTGTTTTGGAATCAAAACCGTTCGCTGGCAATCTACGAAAGAATCACTCTCCGGAAGAAGGAAATCAATTGGAAGAACCTCGGAAGACCAGAGCAAATTTCAACATCTTGAATTCGAAGTGTGCTGAACTGTCGAAATACCTAACAATCGGCCTTGTTTAGTCCTTCATTCGCGCGTTTCATCGACGTCCGTCACTTCATCGACTCGGTAATTGTGACCCTATACGTTGGTCTTCAGGACGCTGTGGGTGAATATCAGGAGCATCATCTTGGACACGACTCGATGGTAATGGGAAGACTTATGATCCACCTTAGAGAGTCCATCTAAGCTCTGACCGTTGTGAAGAATTGCGTTGCGAGGACGATGAAGTCCGATGAACTGTGTTCTAGCACAGCGAAGCATCTCTACTTTGATACCGCAAGGAGGTGAGGCCAGCTCGTACATCGACAGGACGAACGACCCACGCCAAAAAGAGTGACACTAGGAACCTCACCGAAGATTAAGTACAATACGTGAAAGACAGAGGATGGAAACCTACACCTCACCCACCTCCACGCGTGACCGTATATTCGGATGTCGATGTCCTATGAGCTAAATGGGGCCAAGGAAAACCGAAGCCGTGGAGAGGACAAGATACCGTACGAGATCAACCACAATCTACACAAGTCAGCTAATGAGTCGGGAACAACTGAAGACTGCCTCTAGACTGGAAGCATGCGGTCATCCTTCCGATTCTCAAGCCGTACGAAGATCCAACGACACCTGAAAATCATATCATCCGATCTCGTATACCTTCTGTCTGTGTAAGATCGTGGAGAGAATGATCACGACTACAGTGTTTGTGGTAAGGAAGAACCTGCAGACGGACTTTCGGTTGCACAGAAGCACCATCGACCAGGTCATCCATCTTCAGGACAAGATAAACAAAAGTCTCAGAAGCAAGCACCACGTTCTTAGAATCTTCGTCGAATTAGAGAAGACCTACGATATGATTCACATTCCAACTCTTATAAAGAAGGTCCACGATCTGGGAATCATTTATAACATGGACAACTGGATCAAAACTTTCTGAGCAAGAGAACCTTCCAGATAAAGGCAGGTGCTGAACTGTCTGTACATTGCCATCAGATTAATTCACAAAGTTCCTTCTGTCACAGAGGTTATCGCGCCCTAAGTAAATATTTACACACAGATATGCACACATGCACGCATTTATAGAGCTTGTCGGAGTACATACACATATTAATAGAGCTTGTTGGATATAGGCCTACATAATATCATGCATGTATATGTCCAGGACAAACTCTAATATGTATTAATGCGTGATGGCTTAACAAAATATATGTAATATATTATATTATCTTCAATAGTTAGGCATAAGTATGCTTAGCAAAATTAGGACACAGAACCAAGGCAGGCAACAGAAACAAGTGGGAACCCGACGTTGACAAGTTTAATATACACTTATATATTCCCAATTATATGCCCGGGATTGAGCACCTGTTGGACTGCACCCATAGGCCTATGTATATATTACTAAGTACGACTGGCAAACTTGTGTAGGCCTATTATAATCATGTTCAATATATAGCTACGTCAGTGATAGTTAATGGGCCCCCTAAAAGTTGCAGCGAGGCTTGACATGAACGACCCTGATAGTAGATTTTAGATTTGTGACTATGCAATTTTATCCTAATCAAATATAGACAAGTTCCACACGATAACCGATAGCTATCTATACCAGCAATTATATCAGGGTTTCACTTTATTTACCTGCTCGATTTCGTGACTCTAACCCGAGTTAAGCTGCACGAGTTAAACGACACAGGCCAATATTTTGAGCAAGGTAAGTAGAGTACGGAATTTATCACGCGGTGACTGCTTGTCTAGTCCTTCCATCAATTAAAATGGTCAGCTAAGATGATCTGGGGTGGGCTAGAAGGCCTTTTGAGTAGATCATCTTGAATGGGTGCTATATGAAATTGCTGCCACAGTGATCATACTGACAATAATGATGATGATGATGATGGTGGTAGTGATGATGATGATGATGATAATAATAGTAAAAATAATAAAAAGCAAATACTAACAATGACATCTAATTTGTCGAGATGAGTGTGTTGAAAGTGGCGAGTCTTAGAGTTCAGAGCAATTGCCGTACTGTCTTTCCATGAGATAACATGAACTGGATTTGAATTGGTTGAAATCGAGATCGAAGAGGACCCGGATGACCAGATGACAGAGGGCTGTGGATAAAGTTACTCTTTGCGGCAGTGATGCGAAACCTCCATGCCTTGAGCAGGAGGCTAGCAACATAATTTGCTCCAAGCTCCCCCATCCATCACTTTCCGGGATCGCTTTCCATTCTAAACTTAAGTCTCACCTTTTCAAGAATTCTTACCCAGACTACTTACTTGATATTCCACCTATCAATCCTCGATCAAAACGACACAGCCCCTTAACAGCTACTCTGCCTCCGCTGACCTCCTGGAAACCGGACTATGCACTACCACGACTATCCTTTGGACAACCACTCCGATTTGATGCAGCGCTCTTTAATAAGCTGGTGCCTGCGCTTGGCTTTCAAGTGGCGCTTTAGAAATTTGGAGATTACGATTACGATTAGCAAATAAGAAACTGCATTATTTATAGTTTCTGCTCTATGGCAACCCGCTTTTGGGCAAACTTCGTACAGAGATTATCAAATATGGTTCCTTACAGTCGTCCATTCGAAATATGCAATAATTTTATATGGCAAAATAAATAAAAACAAAAACAGCTTAATGTTTATAAAACAATATTATGCCAATGTCCGCGTGGTTCGTAAATTGTAGCCTAATGTTTGAGCCATCTGAATACTGGCCTCTGGATATGTAGGCCTTTGCATCTGATTAGGTACACGCACACTGGAGCATCGGCCACGCGCGTTGAACTGCGTTCGCTCAATGTAGGACGCTTTATGAAGGGGAATTGGTTCTGGCTGCGCTGGATCTAATTGACATCATCATTGATATTTTTGACAGCTGCTCATCACCTCAACAAACCAGAGCAACAGCGCAGTTATTTCCGCATCTGTATCGACATTCTCAGCAGCCAGCCACTGACCAGACAAGGAGATGCTGCGACGGTTTCTAGACTCGTTTCGGTCAGACGCAGACAATGAGTGCCACTCTCAGGTGAACGACTATTCTCCCGAGGGCCAGACAAATAACACTGCAGGGGAGGCACTGCTGTCGTCATCAGGAGCAGCGCTGCTAGCCACCTCTATTGGTCTGGCGACGACTGATGACTCTATGAAGATCAGCTCTGATCATCCGATGCCTTATTCGTCGCCTCGTCATACTAAGAAGAGGCAGTTGCAGAAATTGCAGAAACTGGACGACTTCTCCGAAGATCTACCAACGATGACTGAAACCAAATCATCACCGATTAAAAATGATTTCTGCCTTCGAGAGGAAGGCCCTCTGTACATCTTACAGGTAAGAATAATTCAATTGGGATAAACAGCACGGCTAGTTAATTATAGGCCTACCATCTATGTTCTTCTGTTAGGGAAATGCTAGCTTGTGATAGTTATAACCTTAAATTATTTAGCGCCGCCTTTTGAGAGACTGAGCAGAACCTTTGTTGTTGGTACAGAATTAGTTTAAGCTCTCTTGTTATTGTTATCTTTCCTTTCTCTGTAGGCATATAGGCTGAGTATATGATTATCCAATCGGATCTTTCATAGCCTATAGTCTAGTTTTAGATATTAACAAGATATCTCGCATTGTCACAATCTAGACTGTCCAGTGGTCTAAATGGCCTTGTTTTACTCCAAAATCATCGTGAGGGCTCTGTATCATAATTATTCATTACTGCATTCATTCTCTCAATAATTAATTAATCCATTAAACCACCTATTCATTCATCCATTCATAAAATTATTTCTTTCACCATTCGGTCGTTCACTCTTGCAAGCATTTAATCAGTCATAAATGTCGCACAATGAAGAGAGTATGAAGAGAGTATTTAAGCGCAGGCCTAACATTTGTGCCTCTTAAATAGAAATGTGTTGATAATAATATATAAAAATAAACCAACATAGGAATAAACCAATTAAACCATGTGGAGATCGAACATCAGTGTGCAGTATTTTTCTCTTTGTAAATAGTGAACGATAAAACTGCGTTAATTGAGGAATTTCCAGGATTTTATTGCGCATTTGTAGATGAAACAAATGCCACGGGACGATGTAAAAGCTAGGCAACGCCAAATGTATAAAATCAGGCGAGAAGAGCAATTATGAAAAGAGCAGCTCTCATAAACATCTTATCTCTCGCATACATGCTTGCAACACGCAATGCTAACCTATGACCTTTTTATTAGTCAGTCACTTCTGTGTAGGGCAACCTAGCTGCTATCTCTGTGTCGTCATCTGGTTGAGGATAGAAGGCACTTTTATCAAGAATGATATATAGTGATAATACTGGCATGCTGGATAAACTGAAATTAAAATTAAAATTAAAATCACAACCCGTCCCTCGCATTGATATTAGATATTTTAATTCGTTGGTAGCATCGTTGGATTTATAAGTGGTTGCGTTTAGCAATCATTTAACATTCACAATGAACGAAAATGCAAGACAATACCTTATTGCAACGAGTATTTATACTTTTGCCACCGCGGTCTCGCTATGACACGTTTCACACTTGGTCTATGTCTTTGGAGCGGCTAACCCTCCTCCGTCTCAGGCGTAGGTTATATTGGGTTAATTAAAAGCACGGGTAAAGGCGCAGGCGTTAAAAGCATTGGATTGTCACAAAGTCTCTCGAAGAGAATGTGTTTTCCCTCACTATTGCCTTCTATCGCCTGTATCGGGTGACGGCCTATGTATCTGCAGTGAATGCGAGACCTGTTGAACTGATAGGTCCTATAGTTTGCAATGCTAGTGGAATGATAACATGTGTATCAAGGATGGTCTTGAATTTATGATTCGTTCTGTTGTCCTCTATTTCCGCTGCTGGTTTGGTGCTGCATACATAGGACGGCGCTAGTGTAGGCCTATCGACACTGAGGCTTCCCATAACAGGCTACCAACAAAACACAGTGGTGGCAGCTCTTCGTTGCAGTTGTATTTCAAGAGCAAGGGGTCAAGGGCGGCGATGGCCGAGATGGAAGCAGGCCCAGTATATGACGAGTTGATCAGTCATAGGACGTGCTGTGTGCGAAGCTCTTCGAGGCTTCCCCAGGGTGAGCTGGAAACGTGCGGATGAGATTCCGTATTTACGTCTCCGTGATTTGAATCGGTTGAGTGACAGATGGAGCCAGAAGCAGAGGACCTTCCATTCGAAGAGAGAGACGTTTCGCCCGAAGTTCAACGATGGTCGCATATTTGGAATGGAACCTCTCCCGAGCATTGTATTTTCACGAATACCTTGATATTATTGTTCACGCCTTCATTACTGCCCTACTGGATTACTGTTGTTCACTCTATGCAGGCCTTCCAGCTGGGCGTTTGCGGTGCCGGGACGGATTTCTGCTGCACGTCTTGTTGGACGCATTCCTAAATTTGGCCATGTATCCGGCTATATGCTGGATGTGCTCCACTGGCTCCCCCTCCAACAGCGAATCTCGTACCGTATCATCTCTTTGGTATGGCGGTCCTTGCTAGGTCTCACCCTGCCTATCCTCACGATCTCTGTTACTCGACTTTGAATGTACTGGGTCGCCGCTCTCTACGCTCTACTGAGCGAGGCATGCTCATTGTCCCATTTGCCCGTACAACCATCGCGCCTTCTCAGTGGTTGGCCCCTCGCTCTGGAACGTGCTTCCGTTGGCGTTGCGGTTGTCGCCAAAGGTTCACTCAGACTCATTTTATACTTGCCTTAAGACTGTTCTTTTTTAAATGTGCTGGAGTCGGGAGCGCTCCTGAGTGGTAGCCTTGAAGGGGCGCTATATGAGTCTCTGTAATGAATTAATGAATAAATGAATTATTAAAACTGAATTAGATGCGGATCTACGTCACATATATGTGGAAGATTTTTAAACCTGAACACATGCCATGTACCTTTCGTCTTCCCAGCTTAACTTTTAACCAACATAACCTTATCTTACCCTACTTTCCTCATATAGGCCCTACAAGGCCTACATGATGTAATATATAGCCTCCCATTGTTTTCTTTTCCATACCTTATACATGTATAGTTAAGTTGCTTAAATATAGGTGCGTTCACCTTTGCAGACTTGATCCTCAATAACTTAATCCTCAATGACTTAATGACTCAAATAATAATTTTCTGTTTGCCAAACCCCGTCCAAAACTAGAGATATTCCGTTGTAAGTACATCTAGGCCTTACGGACGCTTTAGAATGCAGAAAATTATACTGTGTACGTTTAGGCTTAGATTAGATTAATAATAAAACAATAAGTGATGACAATGAGATGTGAATTCTATTTTACACAAAGCAATACACAGAGAGATGCTAGGCATAAATCGTCCATTTGTTGGCGCCAAAAGTTTTCCACGAATTTCTTGTCTTCACCTTACGGAAATCTGGGGTTCAACGGAACACAGTTTGGGAAACGCTGAGAAACACTATCTTCAATCATTGCTTCCCATTTGAGGCGATCGATGGATCGCTCTCCTAGCAAAGACCGACCCAGCGCGATCGATATTTCAAACCGTCTACATTTGTCAAACGGGACGCACTGTCACATCCGTTAAGTCATTCTTCCCAATGCATTTGTATATAAAAAAGTTAATTGGCGTCCTTATCTCTAACCTCGAACCCTGGATCTCTAAGATAAGTCTTCCCTCGGAAGAGATATGACAGAAACTTAAGAGTGGGATAAGAGGCTCTTCAACCTAGCTCGGTCCAAAACAAGCACGAACGCGCTTTGCCCCCACCAACCAACCCACTCCCACGTTTATGACAAAGCGTATCTGGGTGTTGCCCGTCTACGGTCGCTGGACCTTGAAGCAGATCGGTTATGACTTCCCTTCGACAAATTCTATTGATGTTTAGATATCACAATCTGCGGATATGTTAAGTACCTCCCCAGACTCAAACTGTGTGGACCAACTTAACACAAAAATATAAAATTGTTGAGGTTGTGGTAGTCCAATTGTTGCAACATATAGATGGTTTATGTTATGGCATATGTTGAAACACCTTTCGATTACAGCGTCGAAACTTACTAAACTTACTTCTGGTTATCGTTGATTATTGCATCGTGCATTTTGACAAAGGCATTATTACATAATGTATCTAAAGAGTACGAGTCAGTAGGTTGTCAGTATAGTTTAAAAAGTAACAATTTGTGCCAAGTTCAAGTGCTGTCATTAATTAATCCATCAGTTTATTGCAAACGCAGTAGTCTTCTAAACAGGGATCGTCTATTTTCAAATGTAGGCCTACCTAGATGATAAAATTTAGTGACCTTATATCCCTTCTGGGCCTCCCTTTTGTCATTGTTTTCTGCGTTATAAATCAAATTATAGCAAAGTGTATAGGCCTATCTGACATTTGTAAGATTCCTGGAATTAAAATAGTTTTGCTTGTTTTTCGTTTGCGTTACAATATTACTAATCCCGTTGGAACATTTCAGAGTGAGCGGTTCGTATTATCTGCGAAGGCCATGATCGAGTTTGCAGACTAACTATATAATTGTAATTGAGACTTAAGAGAATTAATAAAAAAGAAACGTTTCTACGTGAAATAATTGGATAGTCAAGCGACATAGCACGACGTTAAACGTTGAAAAATGTCGCTCACAGTGGCTTCTAGTAATGCGTTGGGGTGAGAGAACCATCTCTTACGGTTTCTATGAAAGTTGGTTTTTGTAAACGTTTTGGACATTAACTGGGGTTGTTGATCTTCGATAACATAATTGCTTTGACTGCTTGCCTAGTTTCTTATAAAGACATATATATATATATATATATATATATGTGTGTGTGTGTGTGTGTGTGTGTGTGTGTAAGTTGGCCAGAGAGGATGTTTCTTCGCCCATTCCATGTGTTGAAGCAAACTCCACTCGCACAAAAGAAGCGCAGAGAATGAAAGAGAGACAGCGTTTGAAAGAGATGTAGAAAGAAATTGAGAAAATAAAAAAATTTAGAGGTTGAGGCAAAAGTAGATGAAAAACAAGTTACGCACAAAGAGCGACAGCAGGAACGGATAGAAACAAGTAAAGGGTCATACAGCCTGTAGGCCTACAGAAGGATAATAGGCAGATGCCATATGTAGGCCTATATCTCTTCAACGTCTAATCGACAAGTGGTAGGTCTACATGTGCATCATAAGGCAACGGCGCCTTCCGACTAAATTCGATTCAATTAACTAAATTAAAAATAATGAATAAAATACGCTTTTTTAAGTTAAAATATTCCTGACACAACTCAAAAAGCTACGTTTTCAAACTTATCAATTAAGTTTTTCAGGTGACAAATATAGTTAATGACAATAATATTGATAAATTAACAGCAAGAGGACGGATTTTTATCACCCATCGTTACATTTATCTTTCTAATTCATTGAATAATGTATTTGGCCCTTTTTATACGTGATTAGTGCTTTTATAGCAGGTTAATTTGACCTAAACAACAAAGGTAATTAACTAATCCACAATTTATCTATATTTTCAGTCATGATGTTTACATTATTTCAGATCAGTGTTGCAAAGTGTGCCTAGCCATTCCTGGTGCATTTGCGATCAGTAATTACGCCAGCATTTCGACCAGATTGCAGAAACAAAAGAGCGAATCAGATAATTACCACGAGAGTGCATGGACTGCTATACGCTACCCACAGACTAAAAGCCAATTGCAGTGTTTAAGGGGACACTATCAGTATGACCACTAGGATAGCTTAACATACCAAGAGAGGTTATCCGGAGATCAATGATTACTAACGGTCCATAGAACTGTTGTTCATTGATATCCGCAAATTCAGAAACCATTTTAAGAATTAGGTTTAGATCCCGTTTAGGAACGTTGGTGAACATCAGAGCAATGACTTTTACGCAACATCAATCAACCAACCAACCAATCAATCAATCAACCAACCAATCAATCAATCGATCGATCAATCAATAGTTTATTGTTTCTACCCAAGAAATATATATACAAGTTCGCTTTAGTCAAATCAGGCTTGATAGCAAAATGAGAGGACCCAAGGGGCAAATCGACCCACAATAAAGGAACCCTTGTATGTAGGCATATACAGTCGAATAATTGCTATCAAATTTAGCATTATGAAATTCTACGTAGAACTATTATTCATAAACAGTAATCTTAACTAATCTTAACTTCAATAGGTAACGAGCTCCAGAGCTATTAACTCGTTTATTGATATCCAACAATACAAACACACACAAAAATAAACTGGCTTCATAGCAATAGCAGGAGAAAAATTCGCTAAACGAGGTATAACAGAGCTCAACGTTAACTGGAAGAATGAGGGATACCATGGAGGACCCAAGGGTTTGCATTTATGGTCCCAATCAATGAATAGGAAACTTGCGGGTATTTGTCCCGGCAGAAGCAGCTTGATTACGAAAGAAAAAGGACGAGAGGGTACGTAGGTAACGTAGGTGATTAATGTAAAATAGTGGAAGAAGTTGGGGGAGTAATCTTTTGGCCATGCGATTGTTTGCTTGGAACTCTCTAATTTGTGTTTTTATCAGTAGATTAAATTGCCTAAAAGTGGTGAGGTGTGTATAGCGATTGGCCCCATAAAAAATCGGACTGCTTTCTTATGGAACACTAAATTTTCTAGTTTAACTAATCTGGTTGCATAGTTATAAGCCCAAATCAGAGTGCAATTTGGAACGGCATCAGAGGGTTTATACGAGATTCTATGCAGGATCCCAAGGTTCTTAGAGATTTTTTAGAGAGATGTAGTCAATATATTCACCTTCCAATTAAAATTTTAAGTTACTATCTAGGATCACCTGCGCTATGGGTCATTGTTCTATTGACATTTATCCGGAGTGGGTTTCCTATGAGATTGGAATGATATGAAATCAGTCCTGTCTATAATAACTGTGAGACCTGTGCAAGGCGGCTGATGAGAGCAAAGCCTTCTGGAGAGAATTTATTATCATTAATACAATTGCATTTTAAATGACGATTGAAATAATAAATAAAAAACCAATGATTATTATTTGTATTATTGTATTATTGCAAACATTGGTTGACATTTAATAGACGGCAAATCCTTCGAAGAACCATTTGCGTCGTGATTTGTCGACAGTGTTTTCTGATCGTTTCCATGACGACTGACAGCCTGTTTGCACTTCAACTGACTGACGTCCCCTATTTTCACCAAGTGTCCATTGAACACGATGAACAGGGTAAACGTCGGCGCCGGCTTTCCAGTGGAAGGGTATAGGGAGCGTACCATACGGCGCCAGTTGTGAAGGAGGTTTCAAGCGTAGTCATAATTGGTTGCTAGATAGCGCACTCCAACTCACAATCTTGGAGTTTTGATTTTTTCGTTGAGCTGGTTATCTAATCTTACCCCATCTGATCATCAGTTTGTCTTATCAAGATACTTCACATTCTGCTCAAAGAAACTATATATATATATATTCGCCGCTTGTGCTCAGTATGACGACTCACCGTTTACTAAAAAGATCACGGTTGATAAATGTGTGTGTATAACACACTCTGTGCTAGATATTAGCAGATGAAGTTGGGTGGAGTAGAAGATGGTTTACTATATTATACTCACTGATTGGTTGATTGAATGGTTTATCTTCAAGGTTGGTTTATTGTCAGTGAATGCATTGACTGAACCTGGAGAGGAGATAGCGGTGATTATTAGTGATGAATTACTAGGTGGCATGAAAGTGGAGCAGATGAGAAAGTGAACTTAGAATGTGCGGTAGGCAATGATGTGCACCAACAACTTGAAGAGTAGTCATAACTACTTCCTAACTACTTTCAAAATAAGTAGTTACAGCAATTATTTAACTACTTTAGATAACAAGTAGTTATAACTAGTTTGGTAACTACCAGATAAGTAAGTAACTACTTTTAAGACTACTCTGCTGAGATTATGTCACGTGCATTGCTTTTTTAAGCCAGAACGTGCCGAAATTCCGTCCCCTTTTTTCAATTACTAAAAATAAAAATTGTAGTTGTGCAAAAACTCTGGATGTCGATATAAAACTTTACAATATCTTGTAGTTAACTTAACACTACTTGATAAAAATGGCTATAACTATTTCTTTAACTATACTTCTTAAGAACTAGTTTTAACAACTAAGCAACAACTTCCACCGCTGTTAATTGGTTAATTGGGTAAATGGGAATCGGCGAACCCGAAAACCCTGGACGGAAATTGGGGAACTGAGAAATTTTTTTTCTGCAGATAAAGTCAATATTTTTACAGATTTGGCATCCTGATGTCATGAACATCACCATGACCTATTTTGTTTTGCAAATTTCTGAGTACTAAGGAATGTGTTTCTAGGGCGTAAATCAGGGGACTGTTGTATCAACTCATTACAACAACCTAGGAAGGGGAACCTAATGGGGAACCTGAAAACCTGGTCTGAAAACGGATCAGCTATAGGCCTACCATGTGGACGTAGCAACGCAAACTGGTGATATACCGCCCGCAACAAAATAAAATAGGTACGACGACGATGTTTATGGTGATTATTTTTGAGGATAGCGATGATGATGACATAATGACAATGATGATTATCATCATGTTGATGAGCCAAGTATGAAAATAGGCAAGTGACTTGTCTTTACTTCATTTTTTGAAGTTGCCAATTCTGCACTGCAAGCCCGAGCGGGCCACTTAAAATCCACTCTCGGGCCGAATGCGATCTGCGTGATGGACAGCACTGCCTTACAGTCTAACACCACCTGTCAAGTTTCTGCTTTGTAAAAAAATGTGTCTTTTTGGCTGATCGGAGGTTTTCATTCAACTTCTAGCCTTTCTCCCTTTGAGCGCCCTAACAAACAGCCGAAGACCCGCTCTGCAGAGATTCCCCAGAAGGGAATGTTACGAACCATCACGCCCGGAACGTAGTATGCCCAGGCTGTTTTATTTTTGTTTTGAATTTCTCCCTCAATGGGGAACCACTGGGGAGAATGAGAAGCCGGAGGATACCGTAGCTTCTCCCCATCATCTCAACGCCAACAACGTACCAAAACCAGGGATAGCGGATCAGGGATTATCTGATCACCAGCCTAACATAGGCCGAGAGCCAGTAACATCGGCGTCACGCAACCGTGGTTAATGTACGTATCAGGTAATAAGCTGACAAGTAAACGCTTTGATCTTAGCCAAAAGGCAGAGAAGCGATAACGACGTATTATCCAGAGGTCTTTTATAGCGTGTCTGGGCATCTAAAAAAAGTGTTCAATGACAAATATTACTAACAGTAATAACTATTTAATTCGGTCATTCACAGAAGTTACTTCGAAATATGAAAGTATACAATATAATGCAATTTATATGTAAGTCATATGTCATTATAGCATAATAGAATATAAAATAACTTTGCTTCCCTTTTGGGCCTATGTAATCAATTGTAACCATGTGTCGCCATCTAACGACGTCGTTGTTAACTGTCACAAGACCATAACGCTATAATAATATCATAGGCCTACATCTAATTTAACCAACTTCGCCGCCTAGCAAAAGAAAGTCTGGTCAACCTTACCGAGGATACGGGTTTCGAGCTCGGTTCCTCAGCTATGCGCCCCAATGTTTTATCCATTATCCAGGCAGAGAATAAGGTGTGAGCGGAATGAGGAAGGTAAGGGCAACGAATATGGAAGTAGAGATGACGGAAAGGCAGGGCAGAGGTCGGTAATGGGAAGAGTTCAGGAGTGGGTTCTGCTTCGTCTTTACTCTGACCTTTGGCTATGGGCCTGTCAGGAGATTATAGGCCTACGCCGTGTATACCTAAGAGCAAATGATCCATTCAAGCAGAAATATGGGGAGGGGATATACCACTGTTAGAGGAATTTTAAAAGTTATGAGAGTTTTAAAACGGGAAGGAGGGAGACTGGATGAAGACCTCCTGTGACTTCGGGGAGGGGATCTCTGCGGACGCCCATTCCTCTGAACATAGGAAAAGTGGACCATTATCACTTTGCATGGGATACGAGGAATTAGATAAGCGAATCACAGTCAACGGGTTTGTTGCCTTCTACCATCTTATATATAAAACAAGCTTTCTGTCTGTCTGTCTCTGTGTCCTTGGCAGTCGATGCATGTGCACAGTTTTATAGCAATTCACTCCAGACTTACACCTTTAGCTCGGGGAACACTTGATACACGCAGTCCAGGGGTTCCTGAACCCGTTCACGCCGTCTTCCACGTCTCCTGGGGCGAAAACCTACGACGCACCATCACGAACCCATAAAAGCAAAGTTTCTTTCCTTCGTACACGTATTGGTCTACCAGGTTTACCTGCCACCACCAGCTGCGTGTCTGCCTGCCTCTCTGCTTTGTATAGGCGTATAATTATATGTGAACAATAGAGTACCCTAATTTGACACTGTGTACGCAACAGTAGAACTACCTGACCAGAGGTTGACTCCCCGGGTTCGACCTGACACTGCCATGGAAAGAAACGAGAGGATTGGCTATTGCGGACTTGACTTGGTATAGCGCCGGCGATAAGCTACTCTATAATCATTCCCTACGACTTCCTCCTCCTCCTCCCCTCTTCCTCCTCAACAACCACCAACCCCTCTACTGGGTGTCCGAGGTTTTCCCCGAGCGAAGCTGTAAACGTGTAAACGGAGAGAGAGAGAGAGACACACACACACACAGAATCTAGATATACATGTAAATAAATAGTATTTATAGTACAGACCGATTGTGCAAACTTGATTTCACTGTAGCTTGCTCAGATGGACCATTTCTTCGAAAGTCTTTGCAATGTAATGTAATGTAAGTCCATGAAAATTTCTCAGCGCCCACAAATGCCACGTCAGGCTTTTAGGGGACATTTTGGAGATGAGAAAATGATAGTGAGCAGTGAAATTCTGAAAATCTTATGATATGTTCAAAAAAGAAAAGAAATCAATGTGCTGATTCATTGAATTCCTATCACTGGATGGTTTGGCCGTTTACTGTTCGTAGAAGTACGAAGAGTGATTTGCACAATCCTTCCATCGTTGTGTGGCACAGTGGTTGATCGGTGAGAACGGTTGGCCAGTAACACTCAGTGTGCGCTGAGTGAGCGGGTTCGACACTCGTCCGAGGCGTCAGTCATTGTGTAGGAACCTTGAGCAAGTCCGCGCACAATTGCTTTACAGTACAACAGCAATTGCGCCGCCTAGGCGTTTTCACTTCTGAGTAAAAGACATAGGAAGAAGGGCGATATCAAATTTCGGAATAAATTATTTTTTTAAATTAAAAATCATTCGATCGCTTCTGAAATTTGTCATTTGATGGTTTTACCAGCTTGCTGCCAAAGGACGATTCCTCGAGTTAGAGCGTTGTATTCAGAGCGACCGCACAGAGTTATTGGTTCGAGATAAAGGAGGAAAGGGGTTGGTACACTACGCGGTCAGATCTGGACATATTCCTACACTTCAATACCTACTGTCTCACGGAGCAGGTACGCTAATCACTCGCTTTTAGGTTAGGTTCTGGTGTTTAGTTATCATGGCACATTGTTAGGACACATTAACGACACCTAACCACGGTTTACATTACCTTTGGATCTCTTTTAAATAAATCGAATTTTGACTTACTTTACCTAACTCCTAGTGACGTATGTATAATCTTACGTTATCGCACTATAATTATATCGTCACATTTTGCATAACACACCTCACCTCGCCTTGATTCATGTCTCTTAATCCCACCTTATACCTAAACTGACCTTGCCTTGCACTCACTTACTTTTCATTGTTTGTAACTAGCACATTTTCAGCCCTTGATAATATTCCTCCTATGCGTGCCTTATTGTTATAACTGGCTTTCAGATATAAATTCGCAAGACTTTGATGGAAATACCCCGTTGCATACGGCTGTTGAAGAGAATCAGAAGCTGAGTCTGGAGTTCCTTCTGGTGCATGACGCCAGTTCAATCATCCCGAACCATCGTCACATGGCTCCCATTCACCTAGCGGTCGAACTCAATAACACTCACATGCTCGAGGTAGGCACGCGCTTTGTCTATGAATACTTCACTGCCACAAATGGTAACACTCCGCCACGAAGAGCCGAATATTAGTATGTAAACGGTATCGATTTCACTAGCCTCCCATAAAGGTCGACTTTACCTTTCATTCACTGGGGGCGTTTGTAAAAAAAATGATCGGTAGGATCGATCGGTGCCTTTCATGGTTGCCACGCAGCTTAATTAGACTCATGTAATAATTTGTAACAATAATTATAATAATAATAATAATAATAATAATAATCTTTCCCCGAGACCTTGGCTGGACTAAAGGTGAAGCACCCACCTGCTCCGTCGGACAGAAGACCAGCCTGTGATCCAGAGCTATCAGATCGGTTTGCTCCGTTACAGATTTCTGAACGATCAATCTTCGAATCAATATCTTCGTTTCCTGCAGGCTCAGCAGCTGGTCCAGACGGCATCATCCTTCAACACCTTAAAGACCTAATATCCATTGGCGCTGATTGCAACCTTATCCACCATCTGAGTGAGCTGGTCAATCTGACGCTAGCAGGGAACCTGCCTGTCGAGGTCAACGAAATAATATACGGTGCCAACCTGATTGCTTTGAAGAAAAAAGATGGAGGTATCAGGCCAATAGCTGTTGGATACACACTACGACGCCTAGCAGCTAAGTGTGCGAACACACAGGCTGTTGCCAAATTGTCTGCTCTGCTCGCCCTTATCCAACTCGGGGTTAGCGTACCAGGAGGTGCCGAGGCAGCAGTACATGCAACCCGTCGCTGGGTCACCTCGATGCCGTCGGATTGTGTTCTGGTCAAACTAGATTTTGCTCATGCCTTCAACACACTTCGCAGGGACTCACTCCTGGAGGCAGTTGCAAGAGACATTCCAGAACACTACCGTTTCGCATGTGCTTCATATTCCTGTAGTCCTTTGTGGAAGTATGGATCAAATACTCTTCGATCAGAAGAAGGAACACTGCAGGGTGATCCGTTAGGTCCACTGGATTTTTGCATCTCACTGCAGCCAATCTTGTCAAAGCTTAAATCGGAGCTAAGAGTGGCTTTTTTAGACGATCTGACACTGGGAGGAAAGGTGGATGTGGTGGCCCACGATATACGGCTGATCACCCCAGGAGTCAGCAAAGCTTGGACTTCAACTTAATCTCGCGAAACGCGAAGTAGTCTTTCAGAATAAGGACAGTAAAGTTGACGATCCTTCATTCTGCGGCTTCAGAAACACACCACTTGGGGAAGTGACCCTGTTGGGTTCACCTCTGATGCCTGGGCCAGCCATCGATATGGTGGTGGGTATGAAAGCGGATGACCTGGAACGAGCGGTATGGAGGCTCTCCATGCTTTACTCACATGACGCCCTTATCCTACTGCGGAATGGTTTGAATGTACCGAAGCTTCTCTACACAATGCTCACAGCCTTATGCGTTGACTGTCCAAGTCTTGCCAGATTTGACTCGCTGTTGAGAACTGGACTTTCGTCTATATTGAACGTGGAGCTATCGGATAAGAACTGGCTCCAGACATCCCTTCCGGTGAAAGATGGTGGCCTTGGAATCCGCTGTGCTGCTACGCTGGCACTTTCTGCCTTCTTGGCATCTGCTGCGAGCACAACCGAACTCCAGGCAAACATTCTGCTACCAGAATCAACTGAAACATCTGACGAAGTAGTAGATGCAGCTTTGGAAGCTTGGATAAAACAAACGGGCGCAGAACCACCAACAGGATCGGCCGCTAATCGCCCCAAAAAATGGGATAGCCGATGGACAAATAAAGCATAGACAACTCTGCTTGCGTCCGTAAACAATCCAATCGACCAGGCACGTCTCCTGGCCTCTCGATCACCACACGCGGGAGATTGGTTGCTTGCTCCTCCGGTTACTGCATTGGGTCTCCGATTGTCAGACGAAGTCATAAGGATCGCAGTTGGAATTCGACTCGGAACGAAACTACGTGAGCCTCATCTGTGTCACTGTGGCGAGAAGGTTGACGCCAGAGGACTCCATGGTCTGGCATGCAGAAGAAACGCAGGCCGACAACAACGACACAGTATGCTCAATGACTTAATACATGGATCATTTTGAAGGGCGAGCATCCCTTCTCAGAAGGAACCTTTGGGCATCACCAGAGAAGATGACAAGCGACCGGACGGCGTGACACTCATCCCCTGGTCATGCGGCAGGTGCCTCACTTGGGATGTGACTGTTTCAGACACTTATGCGTCTTCATATCTGACAGCTACATCAACTTCAGCAGGAGAAGCAGCAAACCATGCAGCAATCGCCAAGAGAGCAAAGTACGCATCGATCACCCGAACCCATGCTTTTGTGACGGTGGCACTGGAGTCCAGTGGTGCTTGGAGTTCTGAGGGTTTGAACTTTGCGTTGGATTTGGGACGAAGGCTGACCGATGTGACCCATGACACACTCGAGACAAGCTACGTATTCCAAAGACTCTCGGTAGCTGTCCAGCGAGGGAACGCCATCTGTTTTGCGTCAACACTACCATGCTAAATAATAATAATAATAATAACAATAATAACAATAATAACAATAATCACAATAATCACAATAATAACAATAATAACAATAATCACAATAATCACAATAATAACAATAATAATAAGAATAATAATAATAATAATAATAATAATAATAATAATAATAATAATTTGATCGAGTTTCCGTTCCAGAAAATCATCACATCTTCGGATAATGTTTGGATCGCCTGAAGGATTAATACCTCAGGCAACAAAACTAATAATAACAAATAATAGGTCTAATAATAATATGTGATGATTTGAATAATAATAATAATAATAATAATAATAATAATAATAACGGCAATTTATTATGAGGCGCCGTAAACACGGCCCAAACCACTACAAGAGCGCCGTACAACCTAAAAAGAAAGTCAGCGGACAGGGTGAGCCTTGGGAAACAGGAACACTTTAAAACTGAAACGCGACCTGGCTCATCCTCGGCACACGGAGATCGGTCTTCACAGAGGGTCTGAGTCGCAGACGGGACGCGGAGGAATGAGTCCCAAAGCAGGAACCGCGCAAATACCCGGGGGCTACTCCATGAATCGATCTGTAGACAATGCGGTACGGAACAGGAAGCCAGTGCAGAACGTCCCGAAAAAGCGGCGTAATCATCCATTCATAGTATGACTTACAATCATATCGCGGGGTGTCAGATTGAAATAGTAATAAACTAGAATTTTGCTCTGTATACGAATTTCTATATATAATTATATTATTACATATAATTAATTCATATTACATACGTATATGTAGTACATTGTACACGTATGTATGACGATGTGTGTAACAGTTGTGGTCTATTAATTGACATTAACAGGCAATGCTGAATCACGACTCCGTGGATCCGAATCTAGGTGGTGAAAATGACGCTACACCTCTGCACTATTCGGCCTGGAAGGACCACCCTGACTGCGCTCGCATTTTGGTAAAAATTGAGGACAGTTTATCTTCCAAATGACCATCAATAATATTCAATTAGATTAGAGTTGTTATAAAATACAATTATATCGTAGGCTATTAGGATAATTTGATAAAATCAGAAATCAAGTTATAAATACCGATAGTTTATGTCTAATCGTAACTTTTATGACGAGTAGTCCAATTCGGAGACAACTGATCGAGCAGCAGCTTACGGAAATGAGACAAAAGCTATCGGTAGATCGACTTTCCCTCATGGATGTTTACATGAAACTAGACGGCATAGTCCAGAAAACATCAAGTTAATCGCAAGCTGCAAGCCCTATTCAGGCTAATTAATAACAATGGATGTGATAATTTGGCTCATGGCATCGAAGGCATTGCTTCAGAAGGATATTATGGGAATACCACTAATTAAGACGCATGATTGTCAGGAGATGAGAAAATAAGATTACCAATCTTAGTGTTTCTTGTTGGAATATGAACAGATAGCTCGTGTGGGGAGTCGTGAATACGAGCTCAGGGATACGTATTCCTCCTGGTGTCAGTGTGTTTAATTGTAAAAGGCGAACTAAAGCGTCGCAAACGTGTTCAACCGTATCCGAAGATTTCTGACAGCAAGCGACAATATCTGAGCACTTAGCAGGGCTGGGTAGAAGTTGCAGCAAACCTTCTTAACTTAGCAGGAATGTCTTAGTTCTGTATACGAGTTGAATTTTGCTGGATGACACGCGCATTTGACGAACAACTGATTCAAAGACAATAATGGGATGATTTTGGAATGGAAGCGTAAATGTTCCGTCAGACAATAATCAGATAGCCATCATCTGATATCATGGACCTTATGATTACGGATTTCAAGAAGTCATTGGACAATATCTGATTAGATTTGAACGTCAACAACTGAGAAGAAGATGCAACCTGTAGTAGATAAGCCAGCAGCAAGTCTTGAGATTCAAAATTAAGGACTGTAAGAACAAAACGAAGAGCGGTAGGGAGAGATTTCGAACTCCAGATTCATCTGCGACTGTTGAACAAACAGTTCGTTGATACAAACTCAAGTATACGTGACCATCCTGGTGTCAGTGTATAAAGCGTTGTTAATATTAATGCGTGCTGTTTCTGTTTCCATAGTTGAAGAACAATGCCAAGTTGTGCGTCAACTGCGCCATCGGTTTCACTCCAATGCACATCGCTGCACAGAACGCGTCATCTGCAACTCTAGAAGTTCTCATTGAATTCGGTAAAACTTTATTCTGTACCATAGTCACAGAAGCAAAGCATCCAGCTTTAATTTAAGGTTGCTCATTCACTCCCTGCAACGACGAATCATCCAAACAATTGGCACATTGCCAGGACATAAAAAACTTAGTAACCGTTTCACAGATCGTTCAAACCAACACTATGCATTGCAGTCGGCTTCTGTATCACACTAAATTGGTGATTGACGGATCGAGCGAGTGAGTGAGCAATTGAGCGACTGATTGACTGTATTATTGCATAACTGAGATAATGACTGATTAGGTGAGGCCTAAAACGTTATCTAACTGATTTCTTTGGCAGCTGAAAAGAGAGGTTGCGGTGCGAGGTCCGAACTTCTGGCCAAGGTGAACCAAGAAAAGAATACTCCACTTCACACGGCAATCAGTGGAGGAAACATAAAGGTACCCATAATACAACTGTTACAACCTACCTTTCTAAATTACTTCTGACCTTATTCGATCTTTTTACGAAGAATTTTGCTTAAAAGAACCCGACCCGTCATCACCTTAATAAGCCTAACCTTCATTAACTAACCTTCGCTATCTTGCTCGATCTTAAGTTACATTGCCTTATCGTACCTTATATAATTTTACACATTACCCTACTGAATCGTGTATCACAGCATTCACCACCTTACCCTTTGTTTTGTTTCGCTTAACCTGACATTGCGTTACCATTAACTACCATTAAGCAGTTTGGCGATGTAAGATCAGTAAGACAAACCATGGCGGCTTGTCGTACTGATCTTACATCGCCAAACTACTTTAACTTATCTCACGTCATTTAACTTTGCCTAGCGAAGCCAATGTTATCTCACTCTGTTTAAGACCGATTTACTTTACAATAACTTATTTTACCTTGCCTTTCTTTATCCAACACCGTGTACTTTAAAATTAAAACCATTTATGTGATGCGAATAACAATTTTCCCAAATATGACGTAAAGCTAAAATTGCAGAAAACTATATCTATACGCATTACAATTATTGCATAAATAATTATCAAAGTAGCAATTTGAATCAATTGCAGTTCATCGCATACGATTAATTGAGATATTACATATTACTTAACCCAGGTAAAGCTTTGTCAAATGATTCTTTCAGATTGTCAAAATGTGTCTGATAGCTGGAGCACCGATCGACGCCAAACAGGTAGCAAATAATTATCTAAGCTTAGATATATTAGACATTATGTTGGCAACTTGCATATAGGCCATGTGACTGCATGCGGTCAAGTCTCAGCCATTCGCCTCAAAGCGTTAAGGATATCATTCGGCGTTAACTACGCATTCTACAACCCTCACCTTACTCTTGTTTTCCATTCATGTGCTTTAGCTTGTCTATATAGATTACCTAAACTGGCCTTACCTTTCCTCCAATCACCTCACATTAACTAATCTGAATGACACATGTATGACTTTACTTAACGTTATCTTTACTTAACTTTGTGTGATTTTACTTAACGTTATCTTTACGTAACTTTGTCTGACTTTACTTAACGTTATCTTTACGTAACTTTGTCTGACTTTACTTAACGTTATCTTTACGTAACTTTGTCTGACTTTACTTAACGTTATCTTACGTAACTTATGCAATTTTACTTAAAAGAACCTGACCCGGCAGCATCTTAATAGGCATAACCTTCATTAACATCAGCCTTTCTTTGCCAGTGGTGACCATGATTTTCCTGATGAAGTTTCTGTCGCGTAGGAGAATGGTTCCACTCCGGTCCACGTGGCAGCTGCGCAGGGAGCCCTCGATATGATCAAGCTGATGTTTGAGATGCAGCCGAAGAAGAAGGCGACCTGTCTCGAGGCCGCAGACAACATGGGACTGACGCCGCTGCACACGGCTGCCATGCTCGATAGGACGCAGACTGTGGAGTATCTCATCAAAGAAGTAAAGCCCATCATACCTCCTGCTTCATTTTCTGAGCGGCTTCAATGACTAGGTCACCTACTCACTTGAATCTATTACAAAGCCATTTCTTAGAATGATGAGAAAGAGGATAATATTATGAATTGATAGTCAATTTATCAGAATGATCGTTGTTGCCCGTTGTTGCTGCATTGCATAAGACCTTCATCGCAGCTGATTACAAGGCATTAGTGTAAACTGTAATTCATCCCAACATACTATTTCCATTTTCCTTAATATGCACAAACATATACTGTTTCATATAAACTCGCATCATTTTCACAGGGTCAAATAGCATTAGAAATTTGTTTACTAAATGCGTAGTATTTAATAACATTGCGTAGCGTTGTATTTTATTGTTTATAATGGATGCCAGTGCATTGCATTGCATATCGTGAAATTACAGAGTATTCGTTTATATCAAATCCCGTTGCACTGTGTGCATGTGATTGTATTTTCGTGGACAGGGCGCAGAGATAGACTGCAAGGCCCTGGATGGACAGACACCGCTGTTGCTGGCCGCATCAAAGCGTGCCTGGTCATCTGCGATCTTCTTGATGGAGTCAAAGGCAGACATGACTGTGCGGGATCCAGACCAAAGGAATATCATCCATCTGATCATACGCGGAGGGGGACAGCCGTGCCAGTTCGAAAGCACACTGGAAAAATCTGAGGTTTGTCTTCACTGGGGGAAATAATCAGCTTATTTATTTCTTGCACCTTTTCATTCATTCATTCATTACGAGAATTTGTGTATAGCGCCTGATCAAGGTGAGTACACAGAGGCGCCCCCAACCCCAGCGCGGCCAAATAAAACAGTCTTAAGATGAGAGAGAAAGGCCTGAGAGGGAATTTTAGGACGGGAGCGGAGCGTCAAAGGGAGGCATTTCCAAATCGAGGGGCCTACCACTGAGATTGCACGGCTCTGCCTGGTGGTGGTGCGAGCATGAGGAACACAGAGGCTACACTGTTCAACCGGTTACCTGCACAAGTCAGTAAATATGCACTTACGATGTGCGATGATCGAGGTTGGGCCAATGACTTTCAAGGTTCTATGCAAAAAGTTCGTTTAACTGACTCGGTCACACAATCGCTTGATTGCTTACTCAAAGCGCTACCAAATTCACAGAACAAGGACGCAAATGTTTTCACGCTGCAACAAAGCAGTTTCATGCAATCAGACGGCAAAAAATTATTCCTATTGAATTTTATCGTGAACCCTATTCGTATTGTTGTTGCCCAAACTCACTTGGATTGTCCTCGCACTCACGGGACTATCAATTCATAATATTATTTTTCTTATCATACTTATTTCGTTTGTTGGTCATATTAAAGTATACCGAGGTACATCACTCGTAACAACGTAAAACTTATCTCAGCATTTTAACAAAGTATTAAACGTTCAAAATTTCCTGCTCTAAAAAAATACTTTATTAGGTAAAATATGAAATTCTGTTGCGTGTCACCGGTACATGGGCGTGTTAAAGAATGCTAATTACTTGTCCAATTACGCCTCGTTCATTCTCATGATCAAAGGAAAGGTGTACGCTTTCATTAAATTTTTAGGCCTATATTTTACTTAATCATCATGCTGATGATTGATCTATCATACCGTTGATTATTATGTAGGCCTACGCCTTTGTCATCTCGAATACCTGTTGGCAATTCTAGTCATACTTTTAGTTGGTGTGCAGTTTACCTGCAACCTCGTACTGAAGCAAACCTTATCAGTCAGTTCACTTTACTGCCAGCTCTATTAGACTTTGAGGATCCACCGAGCTATGTGCTGAACTCGTTCCTGTTTGCTCAATATATCACTGCACGCGGCTCACCCTCCACTGAAAGTTTTCGAATCACTGGTATTCCGACGATATCCAGCAATTGATTTTATTCGTTATGAAGTTGCTTGTTTAACTCAGCTTTCCAGTAATTTACTTCTCTTGTTGTTCGATATATCCCGATGGAATCTCTTCTCCACAATTCTGAATCCTCTCATAGCGAACATCCTCATTACAGATTCGTTATATAGCACTACACACATTGCGTTCTGTTCATTATTTGTTAGCAGGTGCTGGTCAAGTTAATGAACGAACCAGATCAGTATGGTTGCACTCCGTTGCATTATGCTTCGAAGCAGGGACAGCTAACGACAATGGAGAAACTCCTTCAGATGGGAGCTCATCTCAACGCAAAGAACCACAAGAAACAATCAGCTCTTCACTTCGCTGCCAGGTCTCTCATCTTATATCACCAACATTTCTGATAGCATAGTTTGTTAGGCCGACTCACTGTACACATAAGGGCTAATTTTGTGCAGACAATTCCATGTTTTTTCTGTGTATTAGATGCTACCAGTCTAATGAGATTGGATCATATCAGTTTATATTTCACTTATGAATAAGCCCATCACTTATGTGCAATGAGATGATTTGATGTCTTTTGTCTTAATTTCGATTGTTATTATTGATTTGATTTGAATGCGATAGGTATGGTCGCTACAACACCTGTCGTCGTCTGATCAACAACGTCTCCGGGACGAACATTGTCAACGAAGCAGACTTCAGTGGACAGACGGCGCTGCACGATGCAGCTGGCAATGGACACATCGAAGTAGTCCGGCTCTTACTACAGAGTGGCGCAGGAATATTCAAGTCAGTGGAATTTCAAATGCGGTGGGGTGCGGTAATGATTAGTAAGATGACAGGAGGTTAGGTATGATAAGACTCAAAAGACGCTCGCGCAGGTGTATTTTCAGTTTAGGTCACCTTACCATCATTGTGACCATTGCCAAAGCCTGCATTGCATCGTCGTCACTATCAATTCAATTCAATATTCGTTTAATTGAAATCAAGCGGACAAACCGCAACTTAATTTGCAGAGTTAAATTTATTACAATCTGGGCGCCAGAGTCAGACACATAAACAAGTTCTTCTATAATTCTCCTATAGTTCCGTTTAGTTCAAAACATTATCTCTATAGAAATGGTGAGGCATGAAGTTGCGGTCGTCCTTGCGTGGTAAGGTGAATTCGTGGGCCCGTGGCCGCAGGTTGTACTTGCTAGAACGAGGTACAGGCAAGTGTTTCCTTAGGACATGAATGGGGTTATTAAAAATGGCCCTAAACAATCGCCCATCTGCTTCTCTAGCCAGATTCTCCGCAGGCGATGATGAGGAGGGAAGATATCCGCACCGTATCATCATATTCGGCGTTGAAGATATCGGTTCTCCAATACTAGCTCTGGAAAAGCTGAGCTAACGAGGGGAAGGTTAGAGAGGGAAAGGATAAGAAATGCAGCGATAAGGTCCAATATAGCGTACATCAAACGAAGGCAAATTATTACCTTTATTATCATAAAGGCAATTGAAATTGCGAATTTACATAGTTTCTCAGAAGCGTTCTAGACCTAGAAACAGATCCACTATCAGAACGATCAGACAAGTCCAACAAAACACTAAACAGGAGTCCGGCTCTATCGATGCATCATAGATAATTAGTACCTTCTATTGCGCCGATCTACAATGTACAAGGCTCCAAAAATCAAGCTACAATTAAATTCATGTCAAGATAAGGTAAATCCAGATTGAATAAATATTGCGGGTGGATAGTTTTTATAAATCCCACAATGTTATTACTCAATTGGTGTTCAGCGAACCGGGTTGAGGAGGTTTCAGTTTCAGTTGTTGCTAAAAAAAATTTAAAAGCGATAGTCATGGCAAATAGTCGTCAGGTGTTTAACCTCCACCCGGTGACCAGAATACGTACATTGTGATAAATGGTTAGTATACCTAAAGTTGCTGGAAAATCAAAGAAAAATGAATCGTACGGCAAAGTTACAACTGAATGGCTCAATCAACACTGCGCGACAACCTCAGTGGATCCGATCCAGTAAATATGCCATCCCTGGAAAGAAACTCTTCACATCTCAATAACCTGAGGACCTCACTGTCACAGAAATCCAGTTTTTATTTTCTATGGACGGACTAATACCTAAAAAGCTGGATTGATCAAATAAGTCTGCTTAAACGAAATATGGATGTGTAAAAGAATTCTTGTTTAAATTCACGTTTCTGTGGACTGAATTTTATCTAATGCCGACACTAACCATATTCCTGACCCTAACCGACCATCACGCGACTTAAACTTACCATAACCGACCATCACGACGCGAATTGCGTGGAAATAGAGTGAAATGCAGTGGAAAGAATAATTTTCACCAATCCAATCACCAACTTCCTCATTACAGCCGACTAGGTCACTGCTGCTCCCCCTATTTATGCCTCAAACTTTGTCGGTGATGATTCTTGGCTCGGGTCTTGCGTTCTACCACATGCACATCTTGTCTGGTGCATTCCGAAATTTGGCCACTACTCCTGCTATAAGCAGCCGCGGATCTCGCACTCGTACTGGATAATCGCTTTAGTCTGGGGTCCCTTGCTTGGCGTCGCCCCGGTGTATGTTCGCGATACGGTACGGCAGCAGAAATCGCAAACATAGGCCGGGGCTAGTGTAGGCCAACCCGCGGTTGCCGCTCTCTTGGATCCGCCCTACGTTCGGGGCATACATGTAACCTACTCATCGTCTCTTCTCGGTGGTTGGCCCCTTGCTCTGCAACGGGCTCTCGTTGGCTCTGACCTATTTAAGAGGATCTACCAGATTATTGTTATGCTCTCACATACCCACTGTATTTTTCTTTGAACTGCGTCTAGGGATATCCATGGCAACACTGCACTTCATCTGGCAGCGATGAACGGTTATACTCACACGATATCGGCAATTCTCAACGTCAACGTTCATCTGCTAGATTCCATGAACAAAAACAAGGTTGCATTAACTTTTATGTCTTTTTGTGTCTTTCTATATGTGTGACGTTCTCGTTCTCGTTCTCTCTTTCTTTCTTTCTCTGTCTCTCTCTGTCTGCCTGTCTGTCTCTCTCTGTCTCTGTCTCTCTCTCTTTCTCTGAGTGTCTCTCTGTATCTTTCTGTCTCTTTCTGTCTGTCTCTGTCTGTCTCTGTCTGTCTCTTTCTCTCACTACTCTATGTTCGTCTGACTGTTGTTTTCTGTCCTTGTGTACCCTGATCATCTGGGTTTTTTGTTTCTTTCTCTGCATCGCTCTGTCTCTCTGTGTATAATTCTTTGTCCTCCTTAATAATGCTTTTTGTCTCCTTTTCTGTTTTTCTCCGTCTGCACCTGTCTCCCACCATTCACGTCTTCTTGTCTCACTGTATCTTGCTGTGTGTCTTTCTGTTTATTGTCTATCGCTAACACTCTGTGTACTTTATGGATGTTCACTGTCGTATACTATACACTACGAAAATTCATTGTTTGTACTTATGAACTGATTGAATGGAATAATCTGTAAAAGAAACTCTGATTCCCAAATGACATAGGCCTAATAATAGTGATATCTCATTTAGAAAAAAACGCTGCATGCATGAAACATACATACATACACATGGGTGTTTCTATGATGTGGCAATCTTTCCGTGCCCCACATGTATTCCCATATCTTCCATCTCTGTATTAGACGAGCTAACTTCATTGTGTAAACTTTCTTTGACGTCATTTTATCTAGTCCCTATCTAATGATTGCATTTGATTGTTCTCTGTAATAATTTATTTTATTATAATAATCTGATCCAATCCAATTTACAATGACTTCTAAAACGTCTTCAGCACATTGTCCAAAGAAGGCATTATGCTTTGGCAATGAGCAATCGATCAAATTGAATACGCGTTTTAGTCGAAAATCATGCTTCGTCATAGATTTTCACTCTGTATGCAGCTCATGGTGGATAAGTAAGATTAAATCTGCGCAACGCCTATAAATTCCTATTCTGAAGGGCTAGAGTAGTGAGAAACAAACTATGACACTCTTAATGGGCCTTGTATGCTATTCATAACTACACGGTTGAAATATTGGCATAGTTAGCTATTCTGAGTTTATTTTCTGAAGAGGCTTTATATTAACTGATTGATTGATAGATTATAACCATAAAACTCATGCATCGCCGTTATCGAGTAGTATAAACTTTAAAAGAACATAAGATAGCTTTGCATTTATTATCTTTTCATGTACGCGATGAAACGTGCCTATATGGCCATGACATACCTACGTGGAAGCCAAAGAGTGTTGCTATGATGGAAGTCCTTCTAGCGAAAGATGACTCAACGATATTATTTTGGCTGAGAGACATGTAGGCTATGACAACAGTAGCCTATAGTATCGTAGAAAATTAGAAACCCGCTGACGTAGATTCTTCAGCTGCCCTACAGTCTCTAAAATAACTGACACGTTGTAACACCCATTAAAAAAATTGTTTTTCTCGTTGTAGGACACCTGTCTTCACTTGGCAACAGTTGCTGGTCACGCGAATGTCGTGACTCTTTTGCTGGACATGGGAGCGAGGATTCTGCTAAACAAGGACCTACTGCATTTCCTCGATCTGGGAATTAAGCACGGCAAGAAGGACGTCTGCGTTTCGATAATTTCTCACGACAGGTCGCCCGCCATCTTTGCTTCGTTTTACTGAGAGACATCATACAACTGTTCTGAGTATCTAACTATAGAAATTAATTATAAGTGCATATATAATTATATATTATCTAACCCGTCTTTCGGTGTCAAATATATATATATCGATCTGTTTGCAAAATGATGATCGTTTGTTTGCAGATGGAAGGAAGCTATGGACATGCGTTCGACCCTGTATGGCTGTCCAATGGTTGGAATGATTCAGTACATGCCAGAAGTGTGTCAGGTAATCTCAGTTCTTTCCATAATCAGCCAATCAGCCAGTATATGTCTGTGATGTCTAGTGCACTGAATGTGTCTACTTGTGAATCGCCTTTTAGAATCTCACTGCGGCGCTTAAGTTGGCATTGTAATGTATCTGAAAACAGCGTATTAAGATTGCTTGAAATGTTTACCAATGATGATGATGATGATGATGATGACGACGACGACGTTGGTGTTGGCGATGATAATATTGATTATATTGAAATGTGAGATAACGATTTCATCTGCAAACGAGCATATTTGGCAGTAAAAACAATAAAAATGAATTAGTCTATTCGAACCAGTTCATCGTGATGATAATATGACGTCAGCGATGTATTCTTTCTGTTTCCTTTTCAGATGATACTCGATCGCTGTAGAATTTCATCTGGTCCGGATCCTAAAGCTTATGATTTCCACGTGAGAAAGTCGCCATTTCTACTGTTATGCTTATTATGATGCTGCCGGGTCAGGTTCTTTTAAGTAAAATTGCATAAGTTACGTAAGATAACGTTAAGTAAAGTCAGACAAAGTTACGTAAAGATAACGTTAAATAAAGTCAGACAAAGTTACGTAAAGATAACGTTAAGTAAAGTCAGACAAAGTTACGTAAAGATAACGTTAAGTAAAGTCATACACGTGTCAGTCAAATTAGTTAATGTGAGGTGCTTGGAGGAAAGGTAAGACCAGTTTAGTTAATCTATATAGACAGCTATCTTTTGTTCTAGCAAAACTATCTTTTGTTCCATTACACGTTCTGTTTTCACTTCGAATCACCATATCATTTTCATAGTCGTATAGTTATAGGATTGCGTTAGACTCGTTCGTGGTAGCCTACGTTGTGTCTTTAAGATTCTTCTGAACTTGCTATTTTGACACACAATCATTATTAGTGTAATTATATGTTATTTTATTTTATGCTATGCCATGCATTGATCCAGACAATCGCTTATCTTGCTATAAATGATAAATTAAGTTAGTAATCTATTCCCATCTCAACGTGGATTTCAATTTGGTTTTACATGCATCTCCTCACAATGCATGTAAAAGATAACCAAAGCTATGGATAACATGAAAGCACACAAGGCATCAACCCAAAGCCTTTGATACAATAGACCATAATATTAATGAAGTTTATTAACTATAGCATCCGTGCCTCCCATGGTTTTGAAAAATCTTATAATTGAAATATGTTTTTCTATTGAGATTATAACCTGAGCTAACCGGCATTAGCAGCTTTACCGCAGAGACTACTGACAGCTTGCTATAATCATTCTGCTGTGACAGAAGCTTTTCGTGTTGTCCGTTGCATAACTTGCATTAGCCTACTGTAGGTCTAACCCAGTTACTCCCGCTTTGAATAGTACCACTTTTGCTTGATTATGACGGTCCATCACCAACAATTGATTATTGGTACAATGTTATTTTTAAAATAATCTTGGGGAGGAGATTCAGTAGTAGCCCCTCTCCTAACCCAATCACATCCAATCGTGACTCTGAGCCAATAAGTATATGTATTGATGTATACATGTATATTCTGTGTAGACGTATAATTGTATATGTGTCCTAGGTATAGTATGTATTATGTAGATGTTAATATATTATACATGCATATATGTATAGATTGCAAATGTGTAGTATATATGAATGTGTTTATTCATTATATGTATATTTTATGTATGTATGTGTAGGCCTATACATAATTACGCAGGAACATGATACGTAAATTTCTGGTGTGCCAGTTGGTATATATCAATTGCCTTCGACAGTGGAAATGTTCCAATGTAATGATGACTCATGATGACTTTATCCGCACTCGACTCGACCCGTGAAATGCTTACCTACCATTATCGGATACCTTGTTATGGGTCGGATATGGATAGAACCGAGCATACGCGAAATCCGCGGACACCAAATGTGACGACGATATGTCATTATTACTTTCGACGTCGTCATCATCTTCATTATTGTCCTCATCTTCATTATTGTCGTCATCTTCCCTATCATCATTTTCATCCGTTCTTTGCCGTTGTTGTAATTTTAAAATCATCTCATCAGCGCTGTCGCCGTGATTATCGTTTGCATTATTATCATTGGTGTAATCATCATCTTCCTCGTCTTCGTCGTCGTCTTGGTCATCGCATTCGTTATCGTTGGCACAGTCTCTCGTAATTGAATACTCAAATAAAGTACGTCGCTGTTTTGTTTTCTGTTGTTCAGTATACGTATGACTTCAAGTACATGCAGATCGACATCGATAGATATCGACAATTACGCAAGAATGGAGTCGACATTTTGCCAATGTATGCTGTCAATGTAAGCAGAGGTTTATTTATTATATTCTTAATTCTTTTATTCTTCAATTCATTCCTTCATCCAGTGCCCTTATTTGGCGCAGAAGTTCCCCCAATGCACTTATTGCACTCACCAGGTCATTCAGTGCACTTTTTACAGATTTTTGAACACTATGTAGGGCATACATAGGCTACATTCATGTGTGTTTTCATACATACAAGCATGAATGCTTACAGAAGAATATCATAATGCAGTGTTATGTAAAGCAAATGAGGCGATTAGCAGCGCTTTCTAAGGAACTCTTGAATGACGATTCACGAAAATGATAAGTGATTGTTAGAATGTTGTAGGGGCTAAGGTTGTTGGTGAAATACCAGCTGAAAGAACAATGTCTGTTATAGCCATTATTAGATAAACGGTTGCTTCCTTATTTTATTTATGCTCAATATAATATAATTACAATAGGCCTATCTGTTTTGTTGTAAGTTACGAAAAAAGTATTTATTGTAACAAATTGCTGTTGTTATTAACGACGATGACGACGACGGATACTAATAAGAATGATATTGTCGACAATAATGATGATGGCGATGATGACGAAATGCTACTTTTGCGGTTATGTGACTACTTATAATGATGACATTATACACGTTGAAACTGATATTCGCAGATGATGGTGAAGTTCAACCGTGTCGAATGCCTGTCTCATCCCGTCTGCTCTGCATTTCTTGCTATGAAGTGGTCAGTGTGTCTTTCGGGCATCAACATTTACTTCCATAACCAGTGTTAGGCACGAGGCCAAAAAACGGTCCAGAAAACAGCTATATATTACTTACAGCATACGATAGGTAAATACCTTAAGACATTTGGACAAGTAGGTTGACGTTCCGTTTGAACGGTGTATTTGTGGTTGTACCACGGACCTCGGAATTGTAGGTTAAAAGTGTCTACACGAGACCGACCACACAATAATTAGATTGTTCCAAATCCCTGAAATTTGTTAAAGCAAATGCATTGTTTTCTGTCAATAGCAACATGTATATAAAGATCTATTAGTTTGGTCAGCGCGCCATAAATCGATGCAATCGGGATGGCCTAAACATCCGGTGTCTCTAGTAATCGTAAATAGCCGACAACTATCTAAAAAATTGCTCTGATTCGGCAAATGACCAAGAACGGTCATTTTAAGAAGACCAATCTCAAGACCGTTCCTTTAAGACCAAGACCAAGACCTACGCATTCGAGACCAAGACCGAGACTAAGACCGTTGGTCCGAGACCAAGACCGCAGTTTTCCGGTCTCGAAACCGACTCGAGACCAAGACCGCGGTCTCGAGACCACGTCACTGTTCATGACCAGAGTCTGTTGTGCCGATGGTACGACTAGGAGATAGGAATTGGCTGAGCAATCTGCGAAGACAATATTTAGTTTAAATGTATAATAATGTAATATTCGGTGAAATGTGTGACAATAAATGACGTCACTCGCTACTACGAACATCTGAGTTGCAGGTTAGACCTGAACTTTCATAACATTACAGGCCTTACAGTACCTACCTTTGCCTGTGATTGATTTGAACTCAGCAGGTGCGCAACATTATCTCTGAAATTAGCCCCGATTGGCGAGCGCTCTGAGTGAGACCGAGGTTATATAGCATCTGTGTCTAATTTGCACATTAAAATTAGTTCAACATTCACATTATTGAATTCAGATGACGGTTTTTATTATATCGAGATCGGCAAATTCTAAACTACAAATGTCTAAATATCGGAAAATGTAATTAATAGTCACGTTGACATTCAGTAGGGAGGCACTTGGGAACGAAAGAAAGGTGAAGGTCCGTTGGGAGTTGGAGCCAAAGAGAAGCGGAAAGACATTACAAATATAGGTAGGCGAGCGTCTCAAACAAATTCCTGATTGATGACCCGACCAGCGAACCACCCGGCAGGGACCTACCTCGCCGGCTCTGGTCACTCCTAAACCGTTTCTCCCAAAACCACGGCCACTGATCTTCTCAGATGGTCCCAGGCCACGTCGGCCTTGTGCGAGTGTGGCGAAGTGCAGACGATGTTCCACATAGTGAAGGACTGTGCAATAACAATTTATTCCGGACGGTCTCCGGGCTCTTTACAGGGTAGAGGAAGCTGGAAGGGCCTGGCTTAACAAGCCAAGCATTCTCAAAAAAATAATATAGGTAAAAGATGGCGGAAGGTATGATATGATTTAGCGATTTAATATATTCTAAACTAATTGAAGCCGAGCTTAAAGCTTATTTGGCGCCACTGTACACTGTACACATTAGTTGATGGAACAAAAACAACCTTAGAAGGTTTTTCATCGGTGTTGGAATGACTGTTCTCATGATTTATGGTTTGCTTCGTTTACGGCTTCTGTTCTTCGTCGACTTCACCTGTGATCTGATGAGTGTCATCGTCTTCTACAACCTCTGTTGCTCAACTACGGCATCCTCTATAACCGTATGCCATGTTATGTTTTCTGCTTTGTGCATGCTAGGTCATCCTGCGTTGTGTTGTACAAATGCTGTATTTATATCCTTTGCTATGCAACAAATGCTCTCCTGTTCTTCTATGTTTCAATCGCTGCATTGTTTGGCAGGGGTTCCTATGGCGTATGGTTTCACCTGTTGAACCTGTTCATCTACCTCATCTACGTCTGTTGTCTGACTGGGTTCATCGTCAGCTACGATTTCTGTGACTCTCCTGCGAAATCTTCAGCTAACTCTTCTCTACAGAAGAACTCAACTCTGTTTCAAGACACAATCGCAAAAGAAGAGACGAATAATTTATGCAACCCTCAGTCATATGTCGAGGTAACCATGTTTTAAAAGGTGAAGGCACCGCTGTGCATGTCCACTTCTATAACTTTCTCTTCTTCCCTATAGTCGCAATCAGAATATTAACATATAATGAACCAGAAGTGTAGTTGCTCGAGATGATCCAGAATTCAGACCTGTCAACACAATTGAACAGAATGGTATTCACACAACTGGAAGAAAGAATTAATGAATGTAAAATTTCAAGTCATGTGTTGCATTGAAGCCTTTTCCAGATTGAAGTGTTGGCCACAGCAAATCTACAACTCTCGGATGTAGTTCATTATTAGTACGAACCAACTTGGATATCCTGCCGTTTAGCTGTTTGTCATATAATTTTCGTCTTCTAGTGAAATATTCATTATAAGCTTAAATGATCTCATCAAAATATTTAAATGAGTTTCACCTCTGCTATTATGATCCAGTCTAGTTAGGCCTAATAATCTTGACTCCAGTGTTTCGTAATTATTCTGCTATTTAACTTAGATGCATCGACTAGAATTTATTACAATGTAATAATTTTATAATGGAACGCAATATTATAGTTATTGAATATGATCAAAGATTCTATCATAACATCCTGTTATTCGTTGTCATGAATATCATCAAAGAAATTTTGCAGATGATTCAGCAAGTACCTGTTCGATCAGTTTAATGATAATCGATACTTCAAAGTCTTGGGGCTCATATAGCGCCCTAATGTCAGCAGGGAACCTTGGATCTAACACCAGTACCCAGCATAACTTTTTATAACTGTTGAAATGTTTTTTATAAGTTGAGACGTGGACAAAAGTTTCTTGTGGTCAACATCCTGTTATTCGTTGTCATGAATATCATCAAAGAAATTTTGCAGATGATTCAGCAGGTACCTGTTCGATCAGTTTAATGATAATCGATACTTCAATAGCTATTTCAATACAACTTTTATCGGTAATTAGGCCAATCATTTCTGTTTGCATGGATATAGTTTTGTATTTTGTCTCTGTCGACAAGCAGAATAAAAAGGTGGGCATATAGGCGGCATTTGGAAAGCAACCCTCATGCATGCCTTTAACCCTTACCTCTGTATAGGCTACCTAATGGCTGTGATTAACCTCAACGTTGCCGTTTGCATATCGTTTTTTGTTGTTGGTAACACTGCAGCATAAACACTTACTCCACTTACGACTGTTTGATTTTTAACAGAAATGGAAATACCTGCAAGATCCAAATAATCGCGCGGAATGGGTCTTGTACATCTCAACAGCCATCTTTATCGGACCTTTTCTTGTCGGCTCGAGCAATTCCTACCAGTGGCAGTTTGGAGCCATTGCCATCTATTTGGCTTGGTTCAACTTGCTAATCTTTTTTCAGAGGTACGTAACAGCGATTACTTCTAAAGTCCAATCATTTCTGAAGTCGACCTTCACACAAGTTTGCTGTGCGGCTTTCTGTTCAAGCTTCAGTATATATGTGTCTGTTTGTAAATGGAGTTAATTGGGAGAAAAGAAGAACTCCTGCAGTGACCTGGAAGGCTGAATTTTGAAGAATAGTCGACCTTTTTTAGCCTTTGATGACGTTAGTCGTTAGATGCCCATATGACATTGCAATAGGTTAGGTAAGGAAGGCACACTGAGCATTGTAAACTGGTGCATATATTACGAAAAAGGAGGTAAGCAATTCTCGATAAATTTCTATGGAGAGGATGCCGTAAAGTAATGGTGAACACAATGGGACGCAGGACAGAGTTCGAGATCCGTATCCCCCTAAGGTTGACTTCTTTTCTTCTTTCGTTAGGCGGCGGCGTTTGTTAAAATTAGATGTATAGCGTAATGGGCCCTCTGCGTGGCTGCTGGTGGTTAAATTCGACTCTTGTTATAACTTGTCATCGTTCGTTCATACTGTACTTGTAAACATACTGCCGTTTGTCAGTTTTAAATTATCATTATTATTGCTCTTATTATTATTGCTATTATTATTGTTATTATTATTAATATTATTATTATTTATAAGATTTTGCTGTAACAATTTTGCACTCGCCATCAGATTGAACGAGACTCAGTGGACTGACTCCTTCAAGTCTAAGCTCAAGACTTATTATTATTATTATTATTTCTTTTGCCCTGAAGTACTTCATTCCCCAAGGACATAGAGATTATTAAATGATGCGAAATTTTCTGGAGAGTCTGGCCTCTTATTTATTTTATCATTATCATGTTTTTGCCCCTTAGATATCATGTGCCAAACTGGTCAACATAAGCAACAAGGAATTTAGTTGAAGTATTAAAATCTTTAGGCTATGGGGAGGTCATTGATAAAAAGTAAGAAAAGTAGTAGACCTATGGTAAGTCTTCATTTGGATATGGACATGGACATGGACAAAATATTTTGTTACTGTTATGGTTATTTAGGTTATGAAAATGATATATGTGCACATCCCTGCAACTTTGGGAGGCTGTTTCATGTTGGGAAGTAAAAAGAATATCGATTAGTCATAGTGATGTTTAGTGATAATTTATTCACTCTGAACCAGTTATTAAGAAGTTCAAGTTGTTGGTTTATCAGTAAGAAAATGTTATCATAGGGTGTGTGAATGGCAGAAATTGTTTGTATCATCAACAAAAAACAAAATGTATAGAAGGCTTGAGAAATTGGGAAAGTCATTGATGACAAACATTGGACATTGTGGTTTTCCTCATATAATAAGTCTTCATTTGGAAATTTGAAATTTGAAATGTGATCATCATAGAGTACATGTTGTCATCTATTGCATAAGTGACTCTGGAACTGAGCCACTGCTCCTTGAATCCCAAGGTTTTATGATTTCAGTAATAGTATTTCATGATTTACCGTGTCAAAGGCTTTAGCCCTACCTATAGAAAATACCAGAAAAATATTCGTTACGATCAATGGCGGCAGTACGTTTAATAAAATCATAGGCATGGAGTGGCGTGGTTGAAATTCATGTTGAAATGGACAAGGGATTCGATTTACCAATGCAGTCAAAGAAACGCACACACATAACCTTATCAATTAAATTGTAAAAGAATGTCAAAATAGAAAGGGCATATTATATACAATATCTTCTTTGTATAAGAAAGTTCGTTCGTGTCATGACCCATTTTAACTTTAGAATTGAATAGGCCTATTTCACTAGGATCATCTGGATATTAGGCCTATTGTCAGGTGAGTCCTAGGTCCAGGAGCAATCTACTTGAGCCTGAGGTACTTTGAAAGTTCCTTAGACTTTCCCATTGCTGATAATATGAGGTCTACGATTTTCAGATTCATCAGGTCAGGAATCTACATTTTGATGTTTCTGGAGATTCTGCGAACGCTCATGCACGTCATCACGATCTTCTCCGTTCTTATTGTGGCATTCGGTCTCGCATTCTTCGTAATTCTCAACACTGGGGTAAGTGGCATGCATTGCTCACACTTTGCACTTTTCAGTTGTCGCTTTGAAACGGGCGCAAAGTCAGTGAATACGAATCCGCAAAAATATTTCTCTAATGCTTAATACGAGTGCTTGGTCCCTCTATAAATGATTGCCCCAAAATATTTAATTGCTACGTCTCTTATCTCAATCGCCCTTTTAGTATTACTTGTGCATTGCTGCTTTCGAATGCAGTATAAATAATTATATATAGGTCTATATAGAATTATGCATAGATCCTATTGCAGTATCAATAGGCCTACTACTAATTTCTACATAGTTTCAATTGTTGATTGCGACTTATGACAGGTAACTTTTTTTGCTGACTTTTATTACTTAAACAGTTTATTGTATAAAATACAAACAATTAATTCCTCTATCTTTTGTAACTTATTTGAAGCAGAATTCCGCCGGATTTTCAACTCCTTTACTGTCTGTCGTCAGCACAACCATCATGATGCTGGGCAACATCGACTACCGAGAAGTTTGGGTCGTTCCCCTCTCAAGTTCTGAGCTACCGAATGCACCCATGGCCTTCATCATGCTAGTTCTCTTCGTTCTACTTATGCCGATTTTACTGATCAACCTTCTAGTATGTAAAAGCATGATAAACATCAGTACCTATAAATTAATTAATTTAGTCAATAACTAGCATATGAGTTCGCATGGGATTTTATGTGTAGGCAGTCTGTCAGCGCTGTTGTGTACGTTGATGAGTTTTAAAGTTTACCAATATAGAACTTGCTATCTTCTATTTAAAGTGGCAATTCAAACAGCCAAGCATTGCGTTGCTTCATCAGAATAATTTTACTGTAAGTTACTCATCGTAAATTTTTCTGATTGATGATTCTCCCGATAGATTGGTCTTGCAGTCGGTGACATTGAAGCTATTCAGAAGAATGCTCGACTGAAAAGAATCGCAATGCAGGTCAAGTAACAAAGTAATTGCATGTATGTTTGTGCAAATTATTATATATCGCCTTACACGAATCTTTCGTCGACTTGCACGCTATAATCTGTAACATCTGAAAATATAGAATTTGGCTTCAACTGTATTGAACTTCTTTGTTTAATAGAATTTGAATCAAGTGCACAGTAGATAAAGATAAATGATAGACTGGTCCGCATTAGACCGAGAATTAAGTAGTAGATTCCGATTCCAAGTAAAGTAAGAGAGAGCAGTCCATGTGGTAGCGGTTAATTATTTTTATTATCGAGCTGCTTTTGACTGTTATTGGCGTGTTAATGACTCCTTTTGTGCAATTTCCAAGTCCTGACACTTCCAGCGTGAACATAAACATTCCTTTTGGAAAAACTACACGTAGGCAGATGATAGGCCCTACTTGCGAAAACAAGCACACTACTGGTATTTGAAACAATGTCTATCTCTTTTGCCTTTAGTAGGCCTAGTGTTCATCATATGACAAATTTTGAAGCGCACTAGTGATTTGTTCAATCCTTAAATAATTATTTTAATAGGATTATCACGTGGATTCTGTTTTCAGGTTCAGCTACACACAGAATTGGAGCAGAAAATACCAATTCGTCTGTTGAAACTTGTTGACAAACCGTTAGTCAAAGTCTATCCGAATCGTAGCTGTTCACACTGGAAGAACGTGAGTCGTGAGAGACACTCTATCTGACTTAACTGCAATTCACACGAAGCTGGCAATTAATTGATTAATTAAGCATCGTCATTCTAATACTCCTCCCGTCAGAAACAGGTTTTTTTGCTACAATACCTTGATGGGTCTTCATTTATGTACATACTCGTCATATATATTTATTGTTGACGTTTCAGCGAAAGAATCGCTTAATTGCGGAGAATAGAGTTGAAGCCTCCTATCAGACGACTGTTATGGTCCAGGATGACGATAATTCCATGGAAGGCAACTCCGTCTTTTACGGTGAACTGAACAACCAGAAACAGAGGTCTTCAAAACTCCTTAGCTTTCTAATCATTGTTCTGAAATTGAACTGATTGCACTTCTGATGCAAAATGACAGCTTGCCGATATGCTAAACACCTGACTTCGGCGTATTGGGTACGAATTCCTGTGCATCCCAGCAGAGAAATGAGCACTAACAACTTCAACGTTGCTAAACATTCGTGTTTGTTATTAATTCAAACTGTTACATCGCAGTATCATTACAAGTAATAATATTAATGGACGATCAAAAGATATTTCAGGGTCTGAATTTAACTGTCTGACAGCCACTATGGCGTCCGTAACATCCTAGTGGAAGTTATTTTAGCATCGCCCCATAGCGAGTCTAGGCTGAGTCCTGTGGGTGGGTAGCGGTAATCTATCACACTGATCTTCTACTCATCGTGCCAGCATGTTACCATTCACCAACACGTAACTCCTCAGTCTTGTGATCTTTCCCTTCTATAGCTGTGATATAATATAACTAATTCGATCACCAAACAGCCCAGTGAGAGCGAGGGAGACGTAATACCATTTATCATAGAGAGTACTTAGCATTGACATTATATTGACAGGCAACACCCAATGAATGATTAGCCCAGGTAAATTGACCGTCCAAATCCGGCGCATGAGAACAACCCATTGGTTGCAGGTAACATGTAGGAGGAACGCACGAGCTGGAATCCTGGCCACACCACATGCACGTGCAGTGTCACCTTGATTCAATACATAGGCATCTTTGCAACACTACACGCACAAATTGATAAAACACGATAAGATTTATAAGATTAACTGCTATTAAACAGTAATTTCAACTTCAAAGCAACTGAACAACATGTTGTGCGTGTTCTTTCCTAAACTTTTGATTTGTTTGAAGCAACCTTCGAGTCGTCTTGCGAGAATTAGGGGTGCTGTAGGAAGCGTTCCAGGCAGAGTAGGTTTTGCCAGAACAGGTAGTAGGTTCATAATTGGGGGAGGGTGGAGAATCTTACATAGTGCAATCGAGGTTTCAAACTCTGACAGTTTTACTGGGCAGCGTTTCAAGACGAGACGCAAATAAATTAGTGATTGAAGTTTCAGTTTAGGCTTTTCTGTTCACTATCTAACCATTTGATATCCTGTACTCAGATCCCAACCAATATACATTCCGCAAAAGGCATTTTCTCAAAAAACCTCGTATGATCCGTTCCATATTGTGTAGCCAGAGGCCACTTCTGACCCCCGGTAGGGGCCTAGGCATTGAGCTCATATAAATCGTGGGATGATATCAGGAGGCCAAAGCTGTTGTGTAGAGTGAGTCACTGTGTCTGCTTAAATGTCATGGGCATAGATTATGTCGTTCCTGATGGCTACCACGTCTGACACACCAGTGTAAACCAAAGTCGCAGGTCGCAAATGTGATTTGTCTGGTGAGGAAATGGGAAAAACTAATCATCACTAAAACAGCAAATATTTGCAAGAAGTTAACAAAATCCACGTTTGGCGAGAGTTAAGGAAAAAGTAATTCCTCGCTAAATGAGTTAAATCTAGACACAAGATTAAGCTAGACTATATCAGAGCAGAGCAAACTACAATTGATTAGGTTTATCTAGATTACATTAGTTTAGATGAGGTTAGATAAGATGAGGTTAGGTTAAATTAATTAACCGTTAGTCCAGACCATGTCAGAGTAGACTGTGCTCTTATATTATACATGTATGTCATTTTTTTCTGAGCAGAATGAAGCAGATGTCGCACGACATGAAGAAGCATTACGACTTATTGCGTCTGATTGTTCAGAAGATGGAGATACACACAGAGGCAGATGATGTCGATGAAGATACGTCTGTGATTGCCACTCCTGCCCAGAGTGGAGATCAGAAGGGATCTGGAATCGGATGGTCATCGTCTGCACTGCGCCATACCATTCTCAAACAGGCTCTGATCGTCTCCAAGTGGAAGAAGTCAGAGACCGATTGATTATCGCCTGCCTCTCCTCTATCAACCGTGAGAGACTGTAGATTGCTATCATTGTACTGGGTTGAATAAAAAGACGGAATAAGTTTCCCTGGGTTTTCGACTCTTCATATGCGCCTCTTGAAATAATTTTCACTTTTGGAGTGACAAGCGACCTGTCTCCATTTAGAGCAACCTCCGATATAGAATGTTGCCTAGTGAAGAATGTGAACTGATAAGCAGCTGATTTTCATACAATTCCATGACTCTGAGCGTATACATCTAAATTTTGCGATGTTGCAATTTGTATGTAGTGCTTCTATCGTCTAGCTTAGTATATATATTCAAATTGTTGTATCTGGAAATACTTGCATTTGTAACATCCATCCGAAACAATGTAGCGAATTATTTAAATAATCTCTAACGAGAATGTTATTTCACTGTTTCATTAAAAATTTTAATTTATAGTAGAAAGTGAAGATAGTGTTAATATCTACGCTAAAGAAGGAGAATTTTGCAAATTTACATAAGACATGTCATGAGCATTAAATGTGAAAATTTTCACGTGGTACAGTTGTACATTAATGAAGAGAACAGCGTCTGTGGGTATTCGAAGGTCTCGATCAAGCGATTTCACGTACCGGTTAAATGCTAAAATTGAAGTGAATGTTGTAGAGTTAGGATGACGTTAAGATGAAGAAGTTTAATTATGTGATGTGGAAGTGTGCGTGATTATTGTCGTCGCAGTGTTTATTGTCTGCATCTTTATTATTGACAGTAACATCGTCGATAATAAAACGTGCCTACTATCAGCGTCATCATGATAATCACTATCGACAACAAAAACAGTAATATCATCAACTTGCACATGTCAACGGCATCGTAGTTTTTGTTTTCATTATCAGTATAGTCGTCGTTATCATAATCATTGCCATTGTCATCATAATTGCATTATCGACAACAGTACATGTAGCACTGTCTTGTATCGTGATTGTAATGTGTCAAATAATGACAAGGCTTGACGTGCCAAAGAAAACTGTTTTATCGATGAATGTAAATGAAAAGCAGAGAAATTTCTGAGAGTCACGCAAAAGCTGCGTTAGGGAGACCAGCTAATACACCGGCGCTACAATAAAATCAAGTCCATCTAGCCAGATTGTTTTGTCCGTTCTGGTGCCAGATCAGAATTTCGGGAACGTTCAGCGAAGGCGTCGATGGTTGGGTTGTATAGAAACGTCAGCGTAGGAAACGGAGGACAGGATGCATGGCTGGAACAGTTCAATCTTGTTCAGTCGTGATCAGTAAGGAGAGTGCAAGTCCATCGGGAAGTCATTTCAAAGCAAACAGACTAAGGATTGCGGTTGCAACATTTCAAAGAGGATGAGAGGTCAGAGGTCGAGATAGAGAACGACCATTTGATGAACAAGTACGCCTACACCTGGACCGTTGGCCTGTGAGACGCTGGAGTTGTCTGCTAAAGATGGTTGATAGGTGTGAAAGGCGTTTGAGGTGGGGATGCGATTTATAAATGGAAGGGCTCTGGGACTAATAGCCAATTGAATGATTTAAGATGCGTGAGTTATGTGCTAATGTTCGGAAGCACTTCCTGTCCTGGTTGCAGCGTCCTCTTCACGGACTTCTTGTTGTAATTTGTCTTAGCTTCTCTCCTTGCCTTCTCCGTGGCTATTTTTATGCACTTGGTAATAATTATGATCCTGCTTCATCGTTAAGTAGTCAGTAACGCCTCTTTTGCTTGATGTGGTATATAGCATTCCAATCCATGTTTTCTGAATTACTCGCACTAGTCCTTTGCCGCCATGTGCATGCAGAAGTTCAAATGGTCACAGCTGATGGAAATTAATGATAGGTGTTCGCTGCAAAACGCCAGAATTGGGACTGTCCCATGCCATTAGCGTGGGTTGTAATCAGCCACCATTCTCAACATCTTCTTATGACCTTAATCATTCGCACGGCTCATCCTGCCATCTCGTGGAGTCTACGGTCAAGAAACCTGGCAATATGACCAGTATATCCTACGGTCTTCTGACAAGTAGGTATTCATAATGAATGGAGTTATCAAATCTTATGACTTTAGAGATACATATACGTACTGTACGGATACCTATTATACGGGCTAATAAGAGACGCGACTTCGGAAATAAAGAAATGGAGAAGGTTCATCATGATGGTCGCTAGAGTTCAACGAACTGAGAGCACAAGGTGACAAGGTGATGCGACCTAAGGTCTCCACGAGTGCCTTGACCATACATTTTTCGACTTCATTCGATAAGACTATAAATTCCAGTCAGTGAGTTAGTCCTACATGTTCCACGAAAATCAATAGGTAGGCCTATTTATTTCCTGAAGAAGGTTTGGAAAAAATCGATTCTAAAACGTCTGCAAAAGGAGTGTCATACGTTTTGTCGATCATTGGGACCTCGATCGAAGGGGCTCTTAATTTCTACAGCCATAACAACCACAGCCGCTTTCTGACAATGCAGACAAGAACACAATTCGTCATTTGTATCGCTCGGCGTTGATGAGTTAGTTCAAGCTTTTTTTATGCGTGACGTGGTGGCAAATACGCCTCTACGAATAAATGTCCTAGGAGGAACTTGTCAGTTCCTTCTGCCGGTCTTGTTTCTACCAACCACGTCATATCAGAGTCATACGACGAAATCTGTCAATTGACGACGCTATGACTCCTTGTCCACTCTTTGTGCTGACTCGGCTGGACTACTGCGATGGTGTACTTGCAGGTCTGCCAAAATTCAGGACACGATTGCCTCAATCCGTTCTCAACTGCGCCGCTCGAGTCGTCGTCAAGCTTTCCAACTTTTCGCACATTTCAAGCTGTAGGCCTATGCTAGCCACCTTGCGCTGGCTCCCAGTTGAGGAAAGGTTCACATTCAAGGGCATGCTCATAGGACGAACATCGATGGTCGGCGTGGCCCCAAAGTACATTCGAGAGGTCCGTGTCCCGTCTCCAGCCAGCCAGCTCGTCGGTCCTTGCGTTCTGCAGCTCAAGGGGACTTGGTAGTTCCGCGTTCCCGTACATGGATGCGGACGATTCGTGCCTGCTCATGCATTGGACCGTCCTACTAGAACGCACTTCCATTACAAAGCATAGCATTGCACCGCTTGCAGCCCAGGGAGCATTTTCTAAATTGATTTTTGTTCAGATAATATCTGATAATATATACAATAACAGATAATATATGTTCAGATAACATGTGAATCCGATATATTATGTCTGGTAGCTATACGATTACCGCCTTCGTGAGGTTCTAATAATGCGATACATAAATGGCCACATACACAAACATACACACGTGAGCAAACTGTCCAGCAAGGCAGTTATGGTGAGTCTACTTGGAATGACCGACCCCTTAATTTTGTAATTTTACAAATTCTTCACGCTACCAAACATCATCTTGCCGCATTGGCTTGGTCAAATTTGAATACTGTCGTAATAAACAATCGTAATAAGAAGGCCTACACAGTTTCGCTTTTGCTGAGTCGCATCGTAGATATAGAAAGCTGAGGAATTAATAATATAACATAACATGTATTATAGTGGTTCAGAAGATCGTATCTGTGTAAGAACCACTCCCTTTCTTCCTTTGTTTCAATCAATCAATGCAATTAAGATAACTATTCAGAGGCGCTCCCGACCCAGGCCCGGTCAAAGAGGAAGGTCTTAAGAAGTTTATAGAAAGAGCCAGACAGGTCGCGCAGGAGAGAGCGCTGGTCAGACGAGAGGTTGTTCCGGACACTGGGACCCACAATTGCGAAAGCTCTATTTTGCCTGGTGGCGGTATGAGCATGTGGAACCACAAAGTCACCTTTAGAGGCCAGACGAAGAGATCGGCGATCAGAAGAAGCCGAAGTGAAGGTGAACAGATACTTAAGATAGACAGGCGCATTTCCCACAGCACAGTACCAGACAATAAAGGAGATCCTATATTGAATGCGCTGCTGAACTGGAAGCCAGTGAAGGACGTCCCGCATGAACGTGGAGATGTGGCCAAATTTAGGAACATAACCAATCAGACGAGCTGCGGCCCTTTGAACAGTCTCCAATGGTTGCAAGCGGACCTGCGAGAGGCCACAGAAAAGAGAGGAACAGTAACCTAATCGATTCATGATAAAGGTAGGAACCAAGGTGGCAGCAGAAGATGAGGAGAGATAGCGGGAAACAACCAGCAACTGGCGCAAGAAATAATAGCAGGAACGAGTCACTGCCGAAATATGCTTCACAAAAGACAATTCTTGACACATTATATCTTTCTAATACCCGAATTTCTTCAGTTCCTCCTTTAATGCCTTTACTGAATGTACTGCAACGGTCTCTTCATTCATTTCCGAAATTTTATACCGCCCTTCTTCCAACATCCTTTTGCTCAGAAGTGCATACACATGCCTCGACGGTGCAATTGCAGTTGTACTGCAGAGCAATGGTGCGCGAAGGTCTTGCTCAAGGTCCCTACACAGTGACGCCCCGGACGAGGCTCGAACCCGCGCGCTCAGCACACACTGAACTTTACATACTTACCGCTCTAACCCATCGGCCACTGTGCCACATCATCTAACTCATTCCATTTACCACCCTTGAACTATAAAATCTTTGCATCCATATAGCAGCCGGTCTTTTTATATATCTTGTATCTGTGTTCTCTGGTTTTATTGTCCATGGTAAATGTGAAAAGCTGTTGTACCGGTAGTGTGTCCTTGCCTGTCATTATTTTGTAAGTTTCAATATAATGCACCTCTATTAATCAGTCCTTACAATCAACTCTCTGAATATATCAATTTATTTATTTAGAGCATTCATATATAAAAAGCCCTTCTGGATGACGACTCAGAGGAATTTTCAGCGCAAACCAGCACCGACGAAAGAGAACAGCTGTCAAGTGTTAGTGAAGGGTATAATTGTTAAACCGGAGAATTTATTTAAAATGCTCATGAACATCTAACAGGAGTAACCACAAACTGATTCAGAATATCAGTTGCAGTCAACTTTGCAGTTCAACACATCTTTAGATTAGGAACCCGGAACGCCTGAGTCACATACACCTACGTTGAGAAAACAGGAATGGAGATTTAATCTATTGAATGTTAGCGTGAGCTTAAAAATATAGGTCTCGACTGTATGAAGCAAAGTGAAGTACGAATAGCAATTCAACTTGGTTAATTTTAAGTTAAGTGACACGAATGTGTGAACCTAAATCTGACGCACTTTGGCTAGGGTTGCCTACCGTCCCGGATTGACCGGGACAGTCCCGGAATCGACCCAGGCTGTCCCGATTTCCGGGCGATGCTTTTTCGTACCAAAATCTAGGAATTGGTATATAAGCCGACTACAAAAGATTATGCGATTCAATTACATTACCCATATCCAAGCGATATGAGTAATACCGAAATACAACATCCCAATACCCAATATAATCATAATTAAATCACAAGTGTTTCGACTAATCGACTATCGATCAAGTACTCGACAATCTCGAAGTCTCGAACATCATTCGAAACTCGTAACTTCATAAGCCTTGCGTAATTTGGAAAACTTCGCGGGTTTGGTGGTTTGTCTGGTTTCGACGGTTTGGTGTGCTGTGTGTGAACTGCATAAATCGTTTATCATAGTGGTAACTGGGTATTGTCCCGGAATGAGTTTTTAAAGAGTTGGCAGCCCTTATTTAGACAAATGATATATAGAAAATGTTCTAATTTCCGTTACAAACTGTTTCTCCTCTTCACCTACGCTGTCAATAGGCCCACTAATGTCACTAACATGTCATCATTTGTCATCTACAACCAAGTAACCTAATTAGACAAAGAGTTTGATAAAAAAAACGCTTGAAGACAAACACTTGAACATGAAGCAATTAGTTATATTCAAATATGCGCACATATTAATATATCGGCCTAAGCTTAGATGTGCAAATGAACTTGCAGGACTAGTGTAGTTAAATTTGGAATGCGGTAAGCCTGTGATAAATTGGATAGCCACTTTATTTTACAGAAAACTAGATATACGAACACAGAGATAATGAATGCGCTACAACGGCAAAAGAGCGCTTCCCAAAGTTGGTAGAACACGCATTCGAAAGGAGGCCAAAGCACAATATAGGCTCTACTAGCACATATTGCCTCCATTCAGTGTTCTGCTTGAACATGAAAATATGTATGAACAAGAACATCTGTTTGAACTTGACGGTCTGTGTAGAAATGAAGATCTGCTTGGCCATACATATCTGCTTGAACTTGAAGGTCTGTTTGGGCACGAAGATCTGTTTGAACAAAAAGGTCTTTTTGAACATGTTTGGTTGAACCTGATGGCCTGTCTGAACATGAACATTTGTTTGAACATCTGTAGGTCTGCTTGAACATATCTGTTTGACATCTCGTCACGAGGGTCGCATAGATTAGAACCTATTCCATGTGTTGTGCCTCCGACGGATAATAGAAATTCGTTGTTTTGATTCATTATCAAAACTATGACGACCATGCCCTAGTTTCCCCTAACTGAACGATTTCTGGTTCTTGTATTTTGTGACGCCATTGAGACTTCATCATGTCAGTAAAATCTTAAAACGTTTATGGGAGTTATATGTTACTTATTTTGAAGCACTAATTAAACATGCTACAAAGTATCCCTGTATTTTGTACCTTGTGTTTAATGCCATGATAAGTTCGTCTGGAAAAACGTAAACATTACGTGCGCGCCTCTGAGTAGATATCTTGAAGAGGCACTGTATAAATGTATAAATATTAGGCCTACATTAATGCACTTAAAAATCGACTCGCTGATACGGCAAGCGAGGATGAGACATTGATTGTGTCTATGCATTTCGCATAGCTCTGAAATGAAATATAGCTGAAGTGACAAACGGCGTTCAGCGTAGGTCATGTGACTCTCGCCTCGTTTGAACGATGTACGGAAATCAAGGGGGTTTGCTGGCGTAATTTTTACGTAAGTTCAGTAGTAATTATTCCTTATCTTACAGCGTGAAGTTTGAGACGGAATAATTCATCATCTATTTGAGACGGAACAATTCGTCATCTGTTTGAGACGGAATAATTCATCATCTGTTTGAGACGGAACAATTCGTCATCTGTTTGAGACAGAATGATTCATCATCTGTTTGATACGGAACAATTCGTCATCTGTCCTAAAGACGCCGGTTAGTACAGTAGGTCTGTGCAGAATCCTATAAAGAACAGGTTTTAACGATGCACTGTGTCAGAGAGAAGAAGACTTTCAAATTGAAAACAGTAGACCTACAATCGATCGCTTGAACTGATTTCTGAATCGAACAGTGACGATAACCATTTCCGACATTTCAGTGAGGCAAACTTCGAATTTCGTTATAGCTCAGCACAATACGAACGGTGGGTATATAATAATATTGCGTTTGGTAACATGAATAAATTATCTAATATACGAGAGCAAATACTTTGAGTCAAATATTTACAAGCCTATCTGAAGGAAAAGTAATAAGTTTTTTTCATATTTTATATTCAGATGGTAATTCATATTCCTCTAATTCATGAATTCAGGTAACTTTAAAGTAAGAACGGTTCTATACTGCTTGAAAATTAAGATAAATAAAGATAAATGTTCCGCAAACTAGAGTTGTAGCTGTTGGTAATAATACGATATCAGTTCTCAAGATCGTCGTTCTGGTTTTAAGGAGTTGTCAGCTGAAACGATCGCATTAATCGTATGCATGGTTGCATATAAGCTACACTATGCATGTACGATCAGCTGTAGGCCTACATGTAGGCAAATATTTGTGTTTTCATAGTCGACGTTCTTATGGCCTTCGAAGGCTACCATGTATTCTTCCGTTTCAAAATATATGCATGTATGTGTAAGTTTGCATGTATTGAGACATTAAAACAGCTCCATTGAGCGATGCAAACCAATTTACACAGAAGCGACCTATGTTGGCAAATACAGAGAACTGATGTCCAGCAGAATCACTTGGACTCATCGCAGGTGTATAAAAATAGGTGTATCTGATGCAGTCAGGAAAAGAAAATCTTTCATGTATCTTGTATAGGAATTGCTTCTACGGAGACTTTATAACACGACACTTGGCATCAATCAACGACGACCATTATATATTGAAATCATGCCATTATTTTATAGTAATGGTTTGACATAAATTGCACATCCAATTGTATCTTGCATGCAGGTGTCTGGTAAATGGTTAAATGAATCTTACAACGAAGTGACGTCGTAGACGCCGAGAAATATAGTAAAATGACATAAACGGAAACATACATTTGATAAAATAAAATAAATCGATTTAAACGACTATATAATAATAATATATAATAACATAAAGCTAACAATGAAATATTGTGACTAAATTTAAATATCTATTCAATGTAAGTAAGTGTCTGAAATCGTTTCTTTGTGACAGAGCTTCCTTCTGTTCAACAGGTAATATTTTTTTATCTTCAGAGATGAAGTCGCTTGTCAAAACCCGTCTGCTTCTGGCTTTGGTCTCGTCTGCAGTGATGGCCCAGTTGCTCGTTGAACCGGTCTCATGCCACCATGTTTCGCATCAAAACGACGATGGTAATCAGGCCCACCTTAGGAGGAGTCATGGGCACAGAGAGAACGTTCATTACAGGCATCACTCTCACGATGAACACCATGATGACAGATACTGGCCGGTCTGCAACTGGTGCCGTTCAATCAATTTCAATCCTGATCGAGTCCCTAAGGTTTTGCCAATTGCACGTTGCTGTAGCACCCACCTAAACATCACGGGAGTCTCAGGTATATTCAACATGCAATGCGAAACAATCTACTACAGCCTACTTGTCAAACAGAAGTGTGAAAATCATACGAATAATCTCAACTCGCTGGAGAATAAGTGGATAAAAGTACCAGTAGGGTGTACCCCTGCTAGACCTGTCACCCAACAATACCTAAGCGGCAATGAAGACATCACTCTAAGCTAAATTGTCAACCAAAAAGCGAATTTTAGAGCCATCAGGGAACATAAAAAATTCTGGTCATTCATCCACAATAGGCATATTTTGCGTTCCGTGGTATCGAGGCACCGAAATAGAGATGGACTCATTAGTCTCGTGTGCTTAGTTCTTATTTCTAAGCTATAGTGACATGACAGTGCTGTTATCGACGTGTTTTCAACGCATATAATTTAATGGTGTACATACAAATAGCAGCTTTTTGCTCTCTTTTGTTGTCAATGTTTGTAAACTATCTTCCTTTTCCTTTCTCTCTTATTTGTCATCTTTTGTTACTCGCTATAACCATTGTTCGGCAAATTAGGTTAGTTACTTTTTTTTGTTTAACACGTGTTTGAAAATGGACCAATATTAAGTGTTGAGGATAATCGGATATTTATTTGTAAACTCTTTAGTCCTATGTCTGACTACTATACGTCCTAAGTTATGTCAATTATATTGTTTCAGATTAATAACGAATTGTCGCAATTTAACAGAAAGTTAATTAAATTAATTATATCACATTTTCTGTTCTTCCGCTATCTGTATGCCGACTATTTGCCTAAAAAATGTCAGCTCCCGTACGAAGAACTTTTCCTACTTCTATATCACTTCCCTCTTATAAAAGTTTAGTTACAGGGTCAAAAAGGATAAAAATGAATCACCCCTAACCCGCCTCAAGGGAGATGTCTGTTCACGTACCTAGACATAGTGGCGGCGCTGCATGGACGCAAAATACGCAATTGCGTCCCAAAAAAAGATAAAAATCACCAAAAATATTTCAACAACAATCTTTAATGACATAAAATATATTAAAATATATAACCAAATAATTTGTAAATGGAATAAAATCTTTAACTTCGTCACAATATACTTACTTAGTAGGCCTACTAAAGTTACGTTGTATTGATATTTTCGAGATTCAGGATAGCTAATATATATTACCCGCTTTCCTTAGCGGACGATAATTGAACATTTCCTGTCTAAAACGATCTGTTTTCATCTTGCTTTTAAATCACAGTTTAAAATTGCGTACCAAATTTTCAAGGCCAGCGCCGCCACTACGTAAACACCTCGATCCCACTTAACTACTCAACACACCTACACACCTGTCTGTAACACTCTAGCAAATAATCTTTCCTAAAGTGCTTGAAAGATACTTCAGACTCTTATATGATTAAGAATACATAATTACTGATGTACGGGCCTACGTTTGTATATAATGTCAAAGATTAATTATCATTTGTATTATAATTATTAGCCATAGCTGAATTGTGTCATGCAATAATAAAGTCGTATGCAGACAAGAGTTAAAAGGATCAGATGGTTGAATGTGTTACAACATATAGTGTTTAGTCCAAAGTTGCCACTAACGGCATACTTGTGATTGTTCAACTGCCAATTATGCTCTGTGCATTGTCCAGCATTCCGACCGAAATAGAAAAATGACCGTTGCATGGTCACTTCGTACATTAGGCTATTTCTTTTTTATTTATTCTTTGCTTCTCAGTATTTTGTTCTTCATTCTAACTGTTTGCAAAGTGCATCCACTGGAGTGTTCATACTCCATTGTGCCTACATCTTTTCGTTGTTACAATCTTCGTTTCTTGGCCCTCTAATATATAGACGAAATGCTCTCCTTCCTCGTCAATAATGTTTCTCCATTTATTGTGATGAGTGTCTGTTTGTCGATTTACTATGATTAGTGTATGTTTGGTGGTGTTTTCAATCACCATTGTTTGATATCTCTGTGTTGATTATTAGGCCAAATCTCTCCCATCTGTTTCATCAATCTGTCTTAATACCCTGTAGTTCTGGTCCACTTTAGTTCGGAGTCCAACGTCGTCTGCAAATCGGAGATTATTCACCATCCCTCCTCCATTTAATCGGATTCCTGCTTCCCTATTGTTAAGACTGCGCGACATTACTGCGTTTGGTCTACTTTTATTGCGCTTGATCTCTTTCGATATATCTCTTGAACACGTTTCATCCGTTGCTCTGCTATTCCTGCATTTTGCATCACTCTGCACACTCCGACATATGCCACATTCTAATCGAAACCGTATTCTGCAAACTTCTAAATTGCCACTCGGGGCACAGCTTTAAACACGGGTGCCGCGTCGAATCAAAGGGATTGTCGCAAAGGGTAGTACAAGAGATAGCAAGATCATATTGACAGAGGAGTGAGAGTGGCTGTCAAGACGGATTTCCTTTAGGGCGATAGTTGGAAAGTGAACGACCAGGGAATGGGAATGAGATGGCCCTTTAGTTTTCAGTGGAAAGCTTGTGGGGTGACAGATACGTGTAGATTAACCTGGGCCATACGTTGGCAGGCTATAGGCGATGATGAAGGAGGAATAAAAAATTTACGAAATTGAAAATGGAGATAGTGCCAGAGGCGTGATGCAGTGTGGGATAAGGCTTGGTTGGAGAACTCGAGGTAGTTACCGGGGTCGGGGAGTCGGAAAAGGATAAGACAGGAGGAGGATGAAATGGAACGGGTTGAGTAGTATAACTGAACTCAAAATGATACCACCTCAAAACGCGAGTGATTGGTAAGCGGGGGTAATGGAGGGCAAGCCAGGAGCAAGCCAAGGAGCAGCAGGGCGAACAGACCATCGTTCTAGGACGCAACCGAGACGCTACCGAGAAGCAACCGAGCAGGAGCCCGAAGGGACGGTCCACACCCTCGCCGGCCCACGGCTCTCCTATTAGACACATCAGATAACATAGATATACTTTGAAGTAAACATGCCAAGGGCTTATAATGCATGTCAGTGGTTGCTTATTGGCTCTACGGAGCTCTGCGGCAAGATTTGCATGGAGGAGTTCTGTAAGATCCATCTAATGCGATTACGCAAGGGGGCAGGCACAAAACCATGTCAAAGCTCTGGGAAAGGGACTAAGTCCAAGCTTGCACTGTGTTTAGGCTGCGGTGTTGGGAAACAGCTGACTAAGCAATGGAAACATAAACAGAGGATATATACTTTAGAATGTATTCGTCTTGGAAGAATAGAAATTTCCTGTTGAACAAATGGAATATATAGGTATACGTTAGAAGGTTCTTAATAAATATGCCTACTATAGCTGAGCTAAAGGTTGTAGCAAAGCGATACGGGTTGAGAGGATATTCCCGTCTCAAAAAGGCCGAACTCGAAAACCTAATTGCTATCATGGGTCAAGAACCAAGGCCAAATCCACCGCGGCAGCCGCAAGTGCCAGCTCCGCGTCGACCTCAGCCACCGCCGGTTCCAGCTCCGCGTCAACCACCAGTGCCAGCTCCGCGTCGACCTCTGCCACAACCGGTTGCACCGCCCAGCCAGCCATCGGCTCAAGCACCTCCAAGACGTAACATCGCGATAGAGAGTATCGTAGCCAGGCAGCATAATGCGAATCGACTCACCGCACACCCTCTGGTGCCCACCAGGCCAGCTCCGCCACCACCTATTTTCAAGTCAGCAACTAAAAAGACAGCACCACCCAGCCTACCACCACCTAGATGGGCACCAGGTCCAACCCCTCGTAAACCGCGCCAGCCACCAGACCCAGCCCTTATACCCGCTGCTAAAGCTGAATTTGAAGTGAATGGCGCCCGTGCTGAAGAGAAAAGAATTCGCCTGCAGCGGGCTCAGACGAGAGGGCGGTTTCGGGCCATTTTTGAGGATGTTAACAACCCTCACTTCGTCAATTGGACGCGGAGGTTACAGCAGCATTACAGGCAAAAGCAGTCGAGAAAAAGAAACTGCGGCCAAAAGAGCCACTAGAGAGACTCGCGGCAAAAAGGAGCCGCCGATTGACGTTAGCGAAGGATATTCGGCGAGAAGGCCCCCAACTTCGTGCCGAATTTCTTGGCGAAGACGCATTATTGCCAATAGAGGATGTAGGCCGCCGTACAATCATATGGAAGCTGTTCAGTAGGCTAAACCAGCCAACCGTAGAAAAATTTATGACAAAGATTGAGACTTTGGAAACAGCATTTTACTTGAGCTATACTTACACATACTTTATCAAGCACGTTGAAACTGGACAAATAATATCACAAGGTACAACTCCTAAGGGTAATCAACCACTTATTCTTAGTAGGGCTGCCGCGCGAGAGTATCTACAGCGCCAGGATGCGCAGCGTCTGGAGGTAGAACCAATTAGGCGGCCCGATACAAAATGGTACTTCTGCGGTTGGGAGTCGGTTCGCGTGAAAGCAATCCGAACAAACCAGCCTATGTTGGGAGCCGAACAGCTACCCGACTGGCTGCGGCAAAAGAAGGGAATGCTTGCCTTGGATACCTTTGATGATAATCTGTGTCTGTTCCGTTGCATAGCGGTCCACCAGGGGGCCCGCGCAGATCGCTGTACAGAAAAGGCAAAGCAGTTGGCCCTGGAATACTACAAGCTCAAAGAGGAGCCACTGGACGGTTGGACAAAAATTGTTTTAGATCAACTGAAAAAGTTCGAAGAAAACTTCAAATTTGGTATTCGGGTATATGAACCAAGTGAGGCCGGCACCTGGCGGCTTATAAGACAACCGGCTCACTATGAAGCAATCGGAACCCCACCAATGACCATCGGTTTCTATAACGACCACGCGTTCCTTATAACTGACCTCAAGAAGGTGGCAAACGTGTACGCCTGCAGTCACTGTAACCAGCAATTCACCCTGGCCTGTAATCTTAATCACCATGCAGATCGATGTACAAAAGGGGTCACGCAAGTCTGCTGCCCGGGAGAAGATATCCAGCGCCCGCAATCGGCCTGTGAAAAAGCATTCTACCCGAAATCGAACGCAAGCAAGGGCTCAATAGATTGGTTGGAGTACGAGGTAGAAAGTCGTGGTCTTCACATCCATCATGCCCTCTGTGGTCACGGCGGTGAGGGCTGGATTGCTGGAGCACCAGTGGATGATTATGAGCCAACAACCAACACAGTATTTCAATATCACGGTTGTTACTTTCACGGTTGTCCTACCCACTGCAAGCGAGACAACGCCTGGGAGCTGCTGAAGAAAACTCGGCAGCAAGAGGCAAAAATAAAAGCCGCTGGATATAACTTGGTGGTTGCCTGGGAATGTAAAGTCCCTGGGTATAAACATATGAACCTAAAGCACACAACGATGGTTTATCCTCACGCCATTGCGTACGACTTCGAAGCCTATCTGGACAAGACAAAAGCCCAACAGGTAACAGGGGACTTAACCTATGAAAACACCCACGTACCAATATCGGTATCGATTGGTGATAACATGGAAACCCGCCCTACCCACCTATGTATTCGAGACCCGAAGACCTTGATCGCCGCTTTCATGAACGAACTCCAGAGACGGGGCGCTGTCTTGAGGGCGGATGCGGAAACCCGGTGGATACCCTTCGACATTGACATGCTCCCTCCAAGGAGGCAGCAGAAAATTCGCGACTGGTGCACCCAAGTGCCTGTACTGGGCTTCAACTCGGGAAGGTACGATCTAAATATAATCAAGGAGTTCTTCGTCGAACAGCTTGCAGCCATCTGTAAAAAGGTAAAAGTAGCCAAAAATGGTTCGAAGACGATGTTTCTCATAACGGATGAATTCAAGTTCCTGGACGCTGTTAACTACATAGCCCCCGGCACCTCCTATGACAACTGGGTGAAGGCCTACGGTTGTAAGCAGACCAAGTCTTGGTTACCTTATGAGTGGTTCGATAGTGCAGATAAGTTAGACTATCCAGGGCTGCCCGATTACCCAGCTTGGTATTCGAAACTTAAAGAAGGGTTTTTACTAACTCTGGAGGAATGGGGCGCCTGTAAGCGATTATTCCGTGCAAGTGGAATGAAGACTTTCGCCGACTGGCTGCGCCACTACAACAACCTAGATGTATCCCCATTCGTTGAGGCGTTGGAGAAGATGAAAACCTATTACGGCGAAAATGGTATAGACATATTCAAAGATTGTGTAAGCTTGCCCGGGGTGTCACTGCAATACCTTCTAAGGGGGACAGCCGAAAATAAACTGTATGCCCCAAGCAAAGAAGCTTACCAGCATCTGAAGGCAGCGGTAACAGGAGGACCCTCAATCGTCTTTACGCGATATCACGAAGCGGGTGTGAAGAGAATCCGTTCACACAAATACGCGAAAGCTAAACCTTGCAAGCGTATACTTGGTTATGATGCTAACGCACTTTATCTAAGCACAATGGCACAAGACATGCCCTGTGGAAAAGAGACAGTACATAACTTCAAAGATCCCGTAAAGGCTGCACCGGGAATACGAAAAGCAACCCTATACGGTAGGCTGTTTGGCTTCGTAAAGTGTAAAGCTGCTGTACCAAACCACCTGTGGACCAAGTTCGAAGAGATGCGCCCATTATTCCTGAATAAGGCGGTACCCGAAGAAGCCGTTCCAATCGAGATGATGGATTACTTGAAACACACAGGCCGAAAACGCGAGGCCGACAAGAAACTCCTATGAGCCCTAGAGGCCGATGAAATCCTACTCTATACCCCCGTGTTACGGTGGTACTTCGAACACGGTCTGGAGCTGCAAGCGGTCTATACCACGATAACCTATCGACCAGAAAAAATCTTTACTTGGTTCGTCGAAAAGGTAACAGAAGCGCGACGCACGGGTGATATTGATAAAGAAAGTGCCCTGTTTGCAGAAATCTTCAAGCTTCTAGGCAACAGTGCTTATGGCAAATTGATAGAAGCTCTGGAAAGACACACCCACGTCAGCTACACCAAAGACGAAAAAACAGTGGATCAAGCATTACGATCGGCCTGGTTTGACGACCTCACTGAAATAGGCGAGGCGTATGAGATAACGAGTCGCAAGTCCCGTGTGACCATGTACTGCGCCTTCCAGGTGGGCATTGCAGTCTACCAGCAGGCTAAACCTAGAATACTGGAATTCTACTACGACTTCCTGAACCGGTTCATCGATCGACAAGATTTCGAGCTAATCCAGATGGACACAGATAGCCTGTACTTCGCTTTGAGAGCAAATACGGTAGAAGAGGTGGTGAAGCCCGAGCTAGCCTCAGAGTTCGCGAACTGTAAGAAAGACTGGCTGGCTTGGGACACCTTCAGCAACCGAACACCGGGACTATTCAAGCTCGAGTTTGAAGGGCACCGAGCCATTGCCCTTTGCAGTAAATGTTATTTCGTCGAGCGTGAGATGGTGAGTGAATGCTCAAGCGGGCACCGACCCACTGTCATTTGCAGCAAATGTCATTTCGTCGAGAGTGAGAAAGAGAGTAAATGCTCAAGCAAAGGTATGTCCCATGCCCAAAACCAGCTTACCTGGCAGCGGTTCAAAGCCGCCCTCGAAGGAAAAAATGACCGAGCCACGAACCGAGGTTTCAGATTGAGAAAAGGGCGAATGACAACATATAATCAAGAAAAACTAGGATTGAGCGCATACTACGACAAACGACGAGTCTTACCAGATGGCATACACACAGAACCTATTGAGTACATACTCAACGCCGCTTGAGAACTCGATCTAGTGGTAGCTCAGTTCCCGGAGGAACAATTAACATTTCTTCGCGCACAAACCCGCGAGCCGGCCCATCGTCAAGGTAGTAAAGAACAGGTTGGCCCGTCTGCCGGACAACATTTCGGATAGTGTGAATTGTCAACGACCACACCGGGTCAGTCGCACGCCGACGGCCACTCTCAAGCTCACCTGGGGCGTACAGATAACGTAGGAGAGCGTCAGAAGCTAGTAAAGGTTCACGAAGCCCATTCACACGGTGAGCCGGCAATGATGGTGAATGCGCAACCGATGTGGCCTTTATTGCCTCATTAGGCTTTCGACCAGTCAGCCGAGTCACTTCATCATTCAGCGCAGCCACAACTTCAGGCAGTGCACGCACCCACTCAGCCGACCGTTCCGAGGAACCGCGTGCAGCCATCAGTAATTCTTGAGCATACTGTGCACCGAAGAGCCTTTCGGCCAAGGTACGATTAAACCTCTCAACAATTCCTCGCTGTCGATGATTACCGACCTCGCCTCGTCGCACCTGCACATTATGTTTAGCCAGCAGCTGATTCACAGCGCCCATGAATTCGCGCCCAGGATCAACCGGCAGAAGATGAGGCCAGGTCAAGGGCCCACGCTTGTATATACGACCCAGAGCTGCCGCAACTTCAGCCGCGCTCTTGTCCGTCAAAGGCTCAGCCTCTTTGTATCGAGATGCCACATCAACCACAGTTAAAGCGTATTTATACTTCTTACGTCCCACCCGATCATGTGGTAAAAATAATAGATCAGCCTGATGCACAGCGTTCGGCCTATTTTCGTCAAACATTGGTCGTGGAATATATGGCGGCGCCGGTAAGTATATCTGCCACACAGCTTGTCTTTTCAGCCATGAGCGAGCATCGGTCTCCGAAACTTTTGCAGCCAAGGCCAGCTTCTTGACAGCTGTCAGCCCTCGCCAGTAGCCTCGAGGCGAGTAATAGATAGTTGACAATTTAGAGTCGGCCATCTCGAATACTTTCTAACAATGCAATAAATCTCCAACAGGCTTCAGCTGTACTCGCGGGAAGCTGTCCGGTTGACACCCGGAGGTCTACAGGCTAGGAAAGCACTCCACATGCAAAATATTTCAAAGTACCCGGTGTTGTAAACCAACATTCGAAACAGCCAGAAGCTATATCACCAAAATCTCGGATTGGACCCGGAACTTTCTCGCGTCGGGCATTGTGTTGTATTGCCCACATCGCAGACCAAACCTCCTTCACTAGCTCTTCCGAAGGCAGCGCCATCTATAGATACCCAATTTAAAGATCTGGCGCATAATCTACAATACAAGAGAAAATGCCGATCCCACAGCATTTGAAGTACAACCCAACAGTGAGCTACCGTCTCGGCACCGTCTTCGACTACACGATGGACGAGAGAGTCAAGGTCGCGAACGCGCTTCGGTCTCAGGACGTATATGTAAGCGATACGACCTCTTTCAAGACGACTTGGATTGATCTAACTCAGAGATACATTCTTCCGTACGTCACGACTCAGGCGATCGTCGATGTATGGAATAGCAACCTCCTGCAGTTTGGGCAGACCCAGCTGCAGTTCGCGCTTTGGTGCGCCACGGCAGGATGCGGAGTGTCGGTGAAAGATCACCTGTTCAACGAATCAATACCACCGATTGCTCGTTCAATATATCGCTTTCACATCTATTATCAGACCAGAAGGATTCTAGCTGAGATGAAACGCCCTATTCCAACACGCGACAACTGGAATGCCTTCGACAACGGCATCGACCACCATGCTTTCCAAACAATCTGCAATGAATTTGGGATCGACTACAATCAGGCAGCAATGGCATGCCGACTGAAACAAAAACATGCAAACTCTGGTGGGCTAGGAAGAGTTTTCGTGGATACAATCACGCGCTTGTAGTCATTGAACATTAGCTCGAAGGAGAGCCCGGAGTTCAGGCCTGACTGGTAGAATGGCATATGCTCTGTGAGCAGTTCGAAATCGAGCGGAATCCGGAAGCGATTACCGAAGGCCGCAGCGATGCTCGCATCAGGTTGTACATTCTTGTTGGCATTAGCAGCGCCGACCCGAATTCCCAGCTGATTTGGAGTCCCTAGACCTTGATAGGCCCCATTCAACCGTTCTTTAGCTGTTAGCCAGAGATCCTTAAAACAGTAGTAGATATCATAGTCGGTGATACACGCCACATCGTTACCACCAAACTTCACACCTATCTGTTTCACAATAGCACGACCTATGTTGTTTACAATCGTGCGATTTGGGTCTGCAGTGCCAGTCCCCTCGCCGGCGTTTGCAGTTCCATCCAATTTCAGATTGAAGGCCACATAAACCGTGCCGGGTATGATCAGTTCGCCTTCTGCGAGATTCGGGAAATTTATATAGAGGGGTTGAGTTTGATCAACTGTTGATGGTGTGTTCGTGAGAGTGACCGATGTCCGGATGCCCTTCGTAGCCAGCTGCTTGCGCTCTGAGCGATATGGGTCCAGTAGTTTTCCATACGATTCCACATTATCATATGAAGACATCAAATCATTTCTTCAATATGCTGTACATCCAGTATCGAAATGGAAGGTTACGAGATGGGCGAGTTTGACCGCCGGGTCGAAGATCCGGTTGAAGATGATAACGACTATAGTCGTGATGATGTTGGCGAGACTAATTTGGGAGGTGATGATGATGACATAGATTTCCCTGAGATTACCGACAATGATGAATTTCCGACAGACTGGACGGTGGGGACAACTGAAGGATCTGGTGGTCAAAACACTCGATTAGCTGTCGAGAGCTTCAAAGCGTATATGAAAAAAACTGGAAAGTTTTTAAGGGAGCCTGCCAAAGACCTTAATTTTCGCTATAATACTAGAACAAAGGAACTCGAGGTGCAGCATCGAAATGGGTGGGTGCGTTTAACCCAAGACTCAGATAGCACAAAGTTCTATGCACCATCGAAGTATGCACCAAATCTGCAGGTGAAACTTGGACTGCGTGAACCACCAAAACCAAAGCCTTCCGCAAAGCAAAGACAACAGCTAGAGGCTGTAAAAGAACGCATTCCAGTGCTACGTCCAGACAACATCGAGATGGAAGTCTTTGAACAAGCGGCTAATGCCACAGACACTGCGGTAAAGAGGTTTTTCCAATCTGTAGGGACCAACACGGATGGGCTGCCAATGCGCGAGTTTGAAGCCTTAGACAAGGGGGTGCAACGATGGTGGGGGGCGTATGCTGATACACAGGCAAAGATAGTGGAGTTGGAAGCTCATGTTGCGCGCACAGAAAGTAAACTGGCGAAGGAGGATCTCGATGAGGCTACGCGAGAAGTTGAGAGAAAGAATCTACAAGAGTATCGAGATCAGCTTGCTGGTCAGCGTGAGATTCTGGCCACCCTCAACGGGAAACTGCGGGACCAAATCACCAGCATACGCGAGACTATCGACTACGTTCTCAACTCGGATAAAACTCTCGCTGAACGGATCAAGACTTTGTTTCGTGAGCAGGGTGTCACTATCGCGAGTCTCATAACCGCGCTCGGATTTATCATTTCGACGATCGTCCTTTCCATTACTAATTTGCTTGGTGGTACTCCTAAACCTACACCTAAACCAGAACCGAAACCCGAACCTACTCCCGAACCGAGTGGTGTAAAAGAGTGGATTAAAAATCAACTCCAGAAGCTGGGCGAATGGTTGAAGGCTCTTGCTGGAAAAGCTGCTGCAGCTATATCTGGTATTATTGGTGCCGCCGTATCTTGGCTCCTAAAAACAGCAGGCGGCGTCGCCGCGTGGCTTGCGGGGCATCTGTGGGCTCTCGTTGTAGCGCTTGTCGTTGCCGTGGGTGTATGGATAAAAGAGCGATCTCGTTCTTAAATTGAAGTCGAGGGTTGTTGTAGTACAAGAATAATGTCGCAATTTCATGTGTTAACCGGCTTGGCTGGCGATGCAATCGCGCTAGAAAACAACATCGACAATATGTGCGGCAAAAAGCGAGTAGGCCTTCGCGAAATCTCATATATCACAGGGTGGCACAATGTCTCAGCTGCGCTCCGCAATAATGTCTTCAGAACTCGTCCCACGAGCGCTGACGCACCAACAAACGTTATATTACCGGATGGGTACTATAATATCGACGATCTAGAATCTGTTGTCTCGGCTGCGATGCCCGGGTTCAGTGCGAAAGTGAATCACGCCACGGGGAGAGTCACGCTAACTCTTAGTGACGGTAACTATCAGCTGGACCTGGCATCAACCGCGGCGATATGGGACTTCGATGTTTTAGCTGAGAGTTTTGGGGATTACATGGATCGGTGGAAAGGCGAGGGTGCGTATGAGGGTGACACACTACCGCGCTTCTTCAACAAACGTAACCTGTACGTCCACCTCGACCAGATTAACACGACTGGTAACGTTCTGAATGGTCGCGAGAGTACGCTTCTACGTGTTATTCCTACTTCGGATGAATCATACAGCGAGTCGCGGACGATCACTTTCGAGAAGCCACAATTCCGTCGGCTTCGTGGTGGTCCTGTTCGTGAATTAACCGTTCGCATATTAGACACTACCGGCTCAGATATATCTGCATACACACAACCGTTCGGCGTCACTCTGGAAGTGACAGACAAAAATCAATGAGTCTCTGGGGTCCAGGATACTTCAGAAATCGTGCGACCACAAAAGACTCCGTTTTAGTCGCGGGTGGTGCTAGTAAGACCTACGTCGATGGACATGATGCTAAGCGTGTGCTCAAGGCCGGTGACACGATGACTGGTGCGCTGGCGATGAGTGGCCAAGCAATCACGGGTCTGTCCGATCCTGCAAACGCCCAAGACGCGGCAACAAAAAATTATGTGGATTCGCTTCACAAGCGTGATGTTTATAGTTATGCTGGTTCCGAACCGTTTGACACCGATTTCACAGATCTAGCTTTCACTCCGGTGCGCCCGCCATGCATTACAAACCAAGGTATCAATGGTTCCGTCCGATTACGGCCTGGGGTATATAAATTTCTCGTGGTTGGGAACCGTGTTAGTGGAGCCTCTTTCGAAGTCGTCATGTTTATAGGAGATAGAAGAACTCCGATGGAGCGCATCCGACAACAACAAGTTTTAACTCCCGAATTTGACTTATCGACAGTTATAGTGTTGACGCTGGACAGTGAGTTGTTCGTCACTATTAAGCCAGATGATGGTGCACTCGATTTGAACGTGGAAGTGACGCTCGTAATAGAGAAGCTAAAATGTTGCTATATCCACCACTAGAAGCAATCACAACAAACGGGCAACCGCCCAATCCACTAGAAGCCATCACAACGAACGGGCAACTGCCCCATCCACAGGCCTACCGCCTGCAGCAGATCGGCGAGCTCGAAACTTTTCTTCATTCTGAGCTCGAGAGTCGTAGCCGCCTGCATAAAAGATGTCGAAGAGCTGTAAACGTCCTTGATGGCTCGTGTGCGGGCCTTGCCACAGTCAGTTTGGCTATGGGTGTTGGTGGGGCTGCACTCCTAGCGACTGGCGTCGGATTCGTTCCCGGCCTCGTTCTCGAAGGTGTGACTGCGCTCGCTGGCCTCCTAGATGTCGCGGGGATTGCGATTTCGCGTCGCTGTTCGGCCAAAGCAGCAAAACACGAAGCTGTTCGTGTGCTGGTCTCATCGAAGCTTAATACGGTTCACTCACACATTTCGAAGGCTCTTGAAGACTGCTCCATCAGCGATGATGAGTACAAGTTGATCCTCGATGAAATCGAAAAGTATCGCGCTATGAAGGACGAGATCCGACGCAAGTCTGCAGGATCGGTTGGCACAGCTATAATTGATGAAGAGACAAAAAACGAGCTGATCAAGCGGGGGCGCGAGCAAGCCCTCGCCTCGTTCATCAAGCAGCTCGCAGCCTCCGACTCTCCATCGCCATAAACTGCATCTGCAGCAGAGATGAGCCCATTCCTATAACGCCGTCTGCTCCTCCCCCCTACATCTGAGCCTTTTAGAGAACGAAACAAGTTTTTTTTAAAAAGGTCTCAGTAAGGTATTTACTTTTTACACCGCCAGACGTACAAATAGCAGTCCCGCTGTTCCGCTGTTCCGCTCCAGTATCTAACGCACCTCGACATTGGCAGCGAAATTGGAGGTTTTGGTATGTAAATGGAATCGTATCGACGTTAGTCGCTTCTCCTTGCAAAGTCGAACAAGTGACGCCCGTGATTGCGTAAGTATTCCATAGGATTTTTCTATTTTCATAGTCGGGTAATACTCAGTATATGTCACACTGCTTTCTATGGGAGAATTCGCCGTCAAGTATACAAGGTCGCACCCGTTAAAAGGCGACGGGTTGGCAATTGTATTCGGAAGCCATCTACCTTCGACAGCCAGTATGGCCGCCTCTGTTTACATCCTGCTATTCGGGTCGTGTTTGGCATAATGTAATTATATCACATGTTGCATCAGATTTCTAGAAGGTTCTATATCACGAACTGCCCGATTAATGAGAGTTCGTCTATCCAGTCCTAGTGATAGACATCATAAAACTCAGCATATGAAATTCTTTCTTGCTCAACTGCCGGGCTCCACCCCTTCATCTTGCTGTTCCACATGGCAACAAGCATTATAAAGGAGAAGGGAAAGGGATAATGATAGGAGAAACGGTAAAAATCAGCGTTTTCCATGCACCATTCTACATAATCCTGATATTCATTTTCTTCGCACCAATATATATCATCCTGCGCATCTTCTTGAAGGCGCCTAAGTTCGTTTAAAAACTTTGGTTTGATACCTAATCGCTGTTGTATATGTGCGGGCAATGTAGTAACTTGCCTAAAAACCTGCGGCGATTTATTTACAGCATCAAGTGCCGTTTTAGCTAATGAGATTGGCTGCATTTTATCAACACTCAGTACACCTTAGGTATATCTATGTTATCTGATGTGTCTAATAGGAGAGCCGTGGGCCGGCGAGGGTGTGGGCCGTCCCTTCGGGCTCCTGCTCGGTTGCTTCTCGGTAGCGTCTCGGTTGCGTCCTAGAACGATGGTCTGTTCGCCCTGCTGCTCCTTGGCTTGCTCCTGGCTTGCCCTCCCTTACCCCCGCTTACCAATTGCTCGCGTTTTGGGGTGGTATCATTTTGAGTTCAGTTATACTACTGGTTGGTTGGATGGTGACGAACTCGCAAAGATATGTTGGCGTGGAGTATTGTAGTGGGTTGTAAGTAAATGATAGGACTTCATATGCCAAGTAAGTAATTAAAGTATCTTTTTGCACGCTATAATTATATCCATCGCGAAATGAGACCAATGTACAGTCGACATATAGTACATGTCTTCATGTTAACATTCTAAACAGACATCTGGCGAATGGCAAGTGCTCTAAAATCTTTCAAATTGCCAAACAAAATCGTAATTACCTCATTAAAATAGTAAGCAATCATATTTTAGTCTACGTAATGACAATCATCAGGCCCACAAACACAACTACCACCGCAAACATCACTACCAACATCATCATCATCACCATTGCATTCATCATCAGGATTCTGAGCCTGATCCTGATCGTCACCGTCGCCATCGTCGTCGTCATCGTCATCGTCAGCATCATTATCATCATTTATGTGACACGACCACCCATTACCTTAATCCCTTGCTTTGTCAGGATGAGTGTGCGCATTCGCTTTTTCTCCTCCTCCTCCTCCTCCTTCCCATTTCCTCCTCCTCCTTCCCATTTCCTCCTCCTCCTTCCCATTTCCTCCTCCTCCTCCTTCCCATTTCCTCCTCCTCCTCCTTCCCATTTCCTCCTCGTCCAACGTCCTCTTTCTCTAAGGTGATCATCGCGTACGAACCTTGAGCAGGTTCTTCACGCAAAGTTGTTGAATGACAGGTTGGTGCTTCGTAATATAGATTAAGCGCTTATCAAATGCAGTAATAGTAACTATCAGTACTTCGATCATCATTACCACTACCATCACCACAAAATCTACCACCCTCACCATATCATCATCATCGTCATCATTATCGTCACTATCCCTACTGCGATGGCTGAAAAATTTCTGCCTCTCGAGATTTGTGTAAGTTGATGTGTTATTCTATGTCGATGTATTTGAAAACTGAATATTTACATCATGTGTGTATGTGCATTGTCATGTGCGATGATTGTGTGTGTGTGTGTGTGTGTGTACATATATGTGTATGTTGATCTGTGCGTACCTGTCGATGTATTGTTTTTTGTGTTTGCAGTATGCATCATTGCTCTGTGACTTTATTGGTTATGTATCGTGTGATTAGGCCTACCTTCGATATTTATCGGCGTCGGCGCAATATGTCTATAATGTCGATATGATCCAACATTGTTTAACGTCTCCATTATGTAGGCCAACAGAAACTCAGAAACTGGTTTTATGGAAACAGAGACGGCTTTCTCAGTCATGTCGTGATCGTTCAGGCTTGGAAATCATTGACTAGGACATCAATAATACCATAATGACTGCTATTTCATGTGAGAATAACGCACACAATTTGGCCGGATGTGCGCGGTCCTTGCTGGTATCAATTTTCGCTCGCCAATATATTCCACAAAGGTAAAACGACAAACATTAAGCGATTATGATGTAATTCACATCTATCAGAATACTGTTCTTGCAGCCATAAGTCCTTGTTCGTCAAGCTTTGACTCAGTTCCGGGAAACACAAATGAACACCGCAGAAAGCGAACTACGCAAATCTATGATGGAGTCAGGAACGTCGTTGAAGGAGAAGTTTTCGACGACTCGGTCAATCGATGAACCCGTCCGTTTGGTATGCTCCCATCAAACGAACAGGACACGACAGAGTTCCTTCGCCATTAATGAATACCACCCTCGATAATCTCTGTAAGACTCCTCTCTATCTATCACCCTCGGGCTCTCCACTCGAAACTCAAGTCTCAATATTCCAGTCTCAATTGATCACCCACCTTTCAATTCTCAACCACAACGACACCCACCTTAACAGCCACGCTGCCTCCTGTGACCCTCTGAAATGGAATTCTGAACTTCATCGAACTACCATTCGGACAACCCATCAAGAATAGCAGCAAATCGTCATTGAACCAGATTAATCATCTATATATATAATGTATTTATGGCATGGAGAAGCATTAAAGCATATATAAGCTTACTTATATTAGGTCTACTATGTACCAGAACTACTCAATTGCAATAGACCTACATTAATTCTGTGTAATAATGAGACCCTTCCAAAATACCTCAGCAACAAACGCAGCCACAATGTGCCGTCCGAAAGGGAATCATAGGTTATACAAGGACCAAATGTTCCTTCCTCATTGATGAATACATCCCACCTGAGCATACCAAGATCGAGTCAAATCAACAACATAATGGACCTCGACAGTAGTGTGGAAAGGGCCGTGCTTAAACAGACACGCAAACTAAGATTTTTGATCCTTGATCTTTGATCTCTGACATATGATCTCTGATCTTTGACCTTTGAACTTTGACATTTGATCTTTCATCTTTCATTTGTTGCGGACATTCCAAGTAGTCATAGATCTTCATATTGGCCGGTGAGCAGGGTAACTATTAGCAAGGCGAGTGGCATTTGGCAGGACGACCATATATGGCAAACCATGGTTGCCTAGCCAATTTGAGTAACAGGTTGGCCCCATCAGCCCTAATACATCCCCTTCAGCAACAATTGGCAATGGGATAGATCTGGATTAGCACGGCTTAGCGGTGGTTGGCCAAATCTATTTGGGAGCTCTTGGCTTATCCAATTCGTGTGCTGGCGAGTGCTATGCACTACTCGGGTGCCTCGGCCCTAGGCAGGCCCAGGATTCCCAGCCCAGGATGGGTGTGGTTTCCTATCCCCAGCGTCTATTAGTCGGTGCAAAGGGGCAGCTTTTAGTTACATTTGTTCAGGAGTATATCTAGAGTTGTCTGCCTTTTTGGCAGTTTTGTATGTCCAATTTCGCCACTTCTCTCTGTTCTGGGCCTCCTCTTTCATCTACTTGTAGTCACCTTCTTCCGTCATCCAGTCCAAAATCATTTTTCTCGGTTTTCCTCTTGTTTTCTTTCCCTTCGTTTTTCCCTAGATGATGTTTCGCAGTAGGGAGTCGCCTCTTAGAACGTGTCCCATTCATCTCCTTTGTCGTTCTCTTATTGTCTTCATCATTGATCTTTTCTCTCCTACCATCTGTAAGTAGGTTCAGGAGTAGGTGGATTTTATGTTTGAGCTAGGGTTCGTGGGCTAGGTGTCGGGGCATTGGCAAACAGGTTGGTTAAGGGCTCGTTGTGAACGGGCCCTAACTTGCATAAAGACGCAGGCTTGTCCGCTTTTCTATTTTCTAACAATAGGACCAGCTTAATTCTAATAATGTCCACGGAATTGACTAGTAAAACCTAGCAAATGTGTCTCATTAAAAATGCGGTGCGTAGACTGTTTGTCTAGATGTTCTCTCAACTTCGACTCGGGTAGTTAACGGAAAGAATCAATGTATTGATTTGTATTCTCTATGAAGAATCATCGGCATGCAAATCTGTTCAATGCTGTTTGGGTTCATGTGAGTTTGTTTTAGGCCTATGCGACTAGCAAAGTTCATCTAGGCGTTCATCAAACACAAATGAAAACATAGGTACACACGTGTCATTGCTTCGAAGTATTGAATGTCTATTTGTTTCACCCATTTTCTGTGCTTGAGGTCGATATCATCGTTACACGATAGTCAATTTCCAAAGCAATTTTCAATCTCTGCGAATGCTATGGTAGCTCGCTATCTGATCTGGTACAGGTTGCGCAAATTTCATATCCTGACGAATATTACCTGATTGAACCAAATTGAAACGATCACCCACGTAATGATCAGAAGTCCGGTCGGATCAGTGCAGAGAGTATCCGCCGGTAAAGTTGACTGCTATTATTCCATTATCTTTGTGTTACATCCACTTTTAAGTGCCCATAAATAACGATGCATCCGACTTGATAATTTGATGATTGGCAAAGTCATTTTAAATGAACTTTCACTGACTGTAGCTGATCATCCAAGTATACTTTTAGATGTGTTAGATTAACATGTTCAAAGTTGAAAGGGTCTTTCTTCTTAAAGCTACCGTAAAAGGCGTAGTTGTCAGCGCATTAAAAAGCAATTCTAGTAGATAGCTGTCCAAAGAAAATATTTTAGTGATTGATTAAAATTACCAGTAGCTGCGGTAAATGTTCTTGCAAAAAGGCTGCGGAATTTTTACATTACCGCGTTCCTGCAATTTAGCATACACGAGAAACACGGAAGGACGACGTATTACTTTTCCAACGTATGGTTTGCAGTCCAAGACTCGGACTTTCAAGGCAGAATCTTGAACGGTCGTCATCAAGAAGAATGTATCTTTATTTCACACGAGTCGCATTGAAGAGGTGTTATCTTCAACGGCATGCCTTTAATGTTCGGGAAGGTGAGACAAGCGACTGATTCCAGTTGATGATCACGTTATTGTAGCCTCGTCCTAGACCGTGTACAGGCATCTGTTGCTATAGATACTGTTGACTGAGCCATTACGAGCAAGAGTGCAGAAATCGACGAGAAAGTGCTGTAGCAGAGAACACGAGAGGAAATAACCCGGATTACGATTCGGTCAATGCACGATGTATACATTGAAGGAGGCACTTACTGTTGTCTACGAGTGACGAGCTACGGACAAACGGTTATGGTACTAATCAATACTGGTAGCGAGATGAGTTTTGTGCTTTGGTCTCTGGTACGTTGAGAATGCATAAGTTATTCCCTTTAACTGCTCTCAGAGCCGCGAATTGAACTTATTAAAAAGTCCAAGAGGATGCTTCAATGCAGAACTGCATGGAGAAGTCGGATTCATTGCGAAGTGCTTGGTGGCAGAATTTTTTTTTTGAAGCCATTTTTTTTATAGACTGATCAGAAAACGAAAAGACGTTACTTTAAATATTATTAGGAGGAGCGATGGATGAAGAGACTATGTCGTGCCCTCCCTCTGCACAAACAGGTGAGCACAGGTAGATAAAGAATAATTGTTATGGCTTCTGATGCAGGCCTGTGTGCATCATTACTTTCTGATATTGACTGGTAAAATCTTCGCATTCAGATCTGATCGTGGGCCACTTGCCACAATTGTCAGAGTATGGGCCGTGATTGCCGGACGTTCCTACAGAAGAAGAAATGGAATTTTTGGCATTTTTTTTTATCCCTGCTGATGTATTTGCTCAATTGTCTACAATAGAAACACTTTGGTTTGATATAGGCTTAGATAAATGTGTTGGCGCCACTCCGGGAAAATGCCGTTGACCATGTGCCGATTGAGGTAAAAGAGAGGGTGAGAGATCCGATTTTAGTAGCGTCAGAGAATCTTCTCGATGCAGGACCGTGATCATAAGTACACCGAGCTAACGCAACACAAGATCGATATGGCAAACGAGGCTATTGTGAGACAGTCGCTAAGACGAAAGCCAATGAGTCTATACTACCAATCAGCTTTAGGACTTGTCCTAGTGAGAACTCTAGGATGGAGTCGGTGCAGATTTCAGTGGCCCACATCCTCTGTTCTCAAAGGATCACAGGTATATCTTAAAGGTCACTGGATATGGGCCGCTTAATCCTGACATAGTTAGCTAATGCTAGTTAAGTTATAAAGTTGTTGCTGCATCAAAAGCTGGAGTAAATGACGGAGCCTTAAGTTATCAATTCATTCAATATGTTTCATTTTTCAATTTAAATTGTAGTTTTATTTAATTTTTTAACAGTGTCAGAGTACAAGATGTGTTCAAAGTGTCCGCGGTTGGTATCAATATAGGCTTCAAAACGTGCTCAACATCGGTCATCAGCAGCATCGATGACCAACAGATGAAATTCCTCCAAAGCATTAAATTTAAAACCTGAAGACGTCACTGTGTAGAAACTTTTAGGGTCCAATCATAAATTAATTTTTAGATTATCAGGATTAAAACGTTATGGAATTTCAAATGTCCAAATATTTCCATGTTATTTTCGTATGACCATAAAGGGACCGTTTTATTCGGACACACTGTACATGCAAACATAGGCTGACTTACTGGCATCATAAAACATTTCTCCGAATATCACAAAACGGCTACCTTCCATATCAGTCAAACTTGGTTCTGGATCTCATTTAGGCTGCCACGTCTTTCTTTTGGACCGGATGTCTATTCAGTCAACAGCACAGGGAAATGCATGCACACAATGACCCACTCACAGGCATCGCATTCCTACGTTGCTTTATTGCATCATCCACATTCCAGTAACGAGATCTAGACTCCGTTCTTTGGTGTTGCCTTCTTAGTACTACGTCCACGTATTTGCTAAAGCTCTGTTGCCTCGCATCTGTCTCCAGTGGCCAACAATCGCTCTGTTTTGGTCTATATGTTCAAGGTATCTTCATAGTAACCATATAAGGGGAGGACTTGTCTAAGCCCGTACCCAGTAATTGTATCAGAGAAGGACTTGTTCTAGGTCCCTATCTAGTAACCGCCTCAGGAACGACTTGTTCAAGACCCTACCCAGTAACCGTCTCAGGGAGGACTTGTTCTAGGTCCCTACCCAGTAACCGTATCACGGAAGGACTTGTTCAAGGTCCCTTGCACAGTAATCGTATTCTGGGTGCACGAGGCTCCTATCTCATCTATCGTAATCTCAAAATTTTGAAGCGCTACTCCACGACGCCAGCTTATTCACAAGCGCTGCGTGCATGCGTGGCGGAGGTAACGGCGCCCTAAATAAACACACACATACATACATATACGTGTATATATACATATACGCATAAATACCTTTTACAGTTTGTCGAACATATAATATGTATATATATAATGTGTATTAATGTGTGCTGGCCTAGCTAAATATAAAATGTTAGACATAGTGCATCACATATATATATAGGCCTATGACTAGGCCAACATAGTTATTATGCTTGGTGAAAGTGGGACATGGATCAAGACAGGGCAACTGAAACGAGTGTGAACCGACGTCGGCAAGTTTAATATACAAATATATTAACAGGTTTTGAGCACCTGTTGGACTACATATATATATAATACTAAACATGAATGGCATACATGCGTAGGCCTGTTATATTATGTTATGTTCATCGGCCTATGTGCATGGATACTAAATATACATAGCTACGTCAGTGACAGTTAAAATAAGTTGCAACGAGGCTTGACATAAACGATCCTGATTATAGAGTTTAGGCTTACTATGCAGCTGTATCGTAATCAAATAATTGCCAAGTTCTATGTGATAATCGATAGCTATATATACACCCCAGCAATTAAAGACTCCACTTTATTGGGCTGCTCGACTTCGTGACTCTAAATCGTGTTAAGCTGCACTCGTTAAACGACACAGCACGTTTTTATTTTTAGCAAGGTAAGTAGAGTGCGGAATTTATCACGCGGTGACGGTTTACTTAGTTTTTCCATCAGTTGTTTTGTTGCAATGATCAGCCGAGATCAATGCATGACATAAAATGAAATAATCGTCTGGCTTGTCAGCGTGACGAGGCATTTTTAGACAATGCATGCATGTTATTATAACTGCATTTTGTAAAGTGACTTTATAGGTGAAGGTCTTCTTGCACGTGGTCTCTAATGTAATTATGTGTCATTTAGAACCAGCTCACTCCTCTGCGTTACCTGTCACACGTCGGTGTGACGTTGTAAGGAAGACATGACCATATAGAGATCTATAGAGATAAAACTAACTAACTCTGTTAGATAAGCCGTATACCTTGTTTTATTAATATACAATGTTTAATTCAACCAATAAGGACTTCTATAGCCCACATTGCATCTATCAATGCTTCAAGAGAAATCGTCGCCAAGAATCCTAATCCCAGGAGACGTAGGTCCACGGTCCATATCTAATTGGTCAAGAAATCAGAAAATCAGACAGCCATCGATGGGTAGGCCCTTATAAGCGAATTGAAAGAGGCGAGTCTTAAAGTTAACACCAATAGCAGAACAGTCTTCACATGAGATGACATGAATTGTATTTGAATTGAATGGATAACCTTTAGACAGAACCAGTCAAGATTCACGAGAACTAGGAAACCGGATGACAGGCTGTGGGGGTCAAAGTTAATCTAGGACTGAGAAAAATTCCAGCAACTCTGCAACAGCTCATGCGCGACCACCAAGACTAGAGACGTCCAATAAGAAGCCACGTTATTTATGGCTTCTGCTTTAACTTTGTTTGCAGGCAAGGAGAATGTGAGTCTACTACTAATAATACGCATAATAATTTTGACTCTTAACTCGCCCACATTAGGTATCTATATAAGATCCTTAAGATAATCTTGCCAGTATAAGTGGAACTCACATGTTTATACTATTCTTCTATTGTCCACATGATACATAACTCATAATATGTAAACTAACCGATTACTGGCCTCTGGGTATATATATATGCAACTGATTAGATACACGCACGCTGGTGCATCGCCCACGTGCGTTGAACTGCGTTCGCTCAATGTAGGACGCCTTATGAAGGGGAATTGGTTCTGGCTGCGCTGGATCTAATTGACATCATCATTGATATTTTTGACAGCTGCTCATCACCTCAACAAACCAGAGCAACAGCGCAGTTATTTCCGCATCTGTATCGACATTCTCAGCAGCCAGCCACTGACCAGACGAGGAGATGCTGCGACGGTTTCTGGACTCGTTTCGGTCAGATGCAAACAATGAGTGCCCCTCGCACGTGAACGACTATTCTCATGAGGGCCAGACAAATAACACTGCAGGGGAGGCACTGCTGTCGTCATCAGGAGCAGCGCTGCTAGCCACCTCCACTGGTCTGGCGACGACTGATGACTCTATGAAGATCAGCTGTGATCCGGTGCCTTATTCGTCGCCTCGTCATACGAAGAAGAGGCAGCTGCTGCGTTTGCAGAAACTGGACGACTTCTCCGAGGATCTACCAACAGTGATGGAAAGCAAATCATCGCCGACAAAAAATGACTTCTGTCTTCGAGAGGAAGGCCCTCTATACATCTTGCAGGTATGAAGTAATCGTCCCAACCATCAGGGTTAGTTAATATAATCTACAGTAGGCCTATGTTCTTCTGTCGGGGCATTACTAGATCACATGTTTTTGAGAAACTGAACCGATTCTTCGCCGTCCGTGCTGAATAACTTAAAATTTTATATTGAACATAAATTCTCCCATTACTGTGGGTGACATTTAGAGTCTAATAATTGTACGCCTGTATATGATTATAAAATTGGCTCCTTCATTTCGTAGTCTAGTTTTACATTCTAACATGATACCTCGCGTTGTCACAGTCTAGACGGGCTTGTTTTACTTCGAAATCGTCAGGCCTCTGCCCAATATTTCATTAATTCATTCAGGTATCCCATTGCTGTTCAGCTCTTTGTACCACTACACACTCCAGAGCGTTCGACTTTGCTGGCCCCACAGCGTGGAATGGCCTCCTCCGGTCATCCACTCTCTTCCTATAGGGTACCCTATGATATATTGCATCGACACCTCAAGACTGTTCTTTTGCTCGGGTCTGGATCGGGAGCGCCTCTGAGTAGTCGTCTTCAGTAGGCGCTATATTAAATTTATATAAATTCAAATTAGAATATCCATTAATTCACTTTCTGGCTCCAATTCATTTAGTGATTCATTTCTTTATTCGTTAATTAGTGCACGCATTCAATCAGTCATTATATTATTTTATAGCTTGGCAGATGATGAGCGTTGTCAAACTTTATACTTTATATGGATAATACATAGGCCTAACATTGTGTCTCTTAAGTTTAGATGTGTCAATAATAAAATACAACTGTAAACCAACATTAGAATAGAAAATAAATAAGTCACGTGTTTAGCTGTATTTCTATGTAAAATGTTCTCTTTCCTTTTCTATTTCTCTGCCTGTGTGCATTTGTAAATATTGAATACAGAATTGCGCTAAGTCAGACGTTTTCCGGGTTTTGTTGCACATTCAGAGTTGAAATAAATAGTAAGGCCGATGGAGAGGTCAAGCAAAGCCAGATGTATTATATCAGGAGATGAAATCAATTATGACAAGTGCATGTCATAAGCATCTTATCCCTAGTGTACAAAGCTTGCTACACATAAGGCTAACACGCACGACCATTTTTATTACTTAGTCACGCTTCTGTAGGCCTAGGACATCAATGTTCTTGGTTCTTTCTTTCTTGTCAAGTGGCCATGCTTCAGTCAGAGCATTAATACATTTGTCAAACCTCCGACACGGTAGCACGCTAATTTGGGATCCGCCGATGGCGCGTTCTCTCCTGCTAAGTGTAACAACTTTGTACAGACAGTGTATGACTGTTTAACGGACCAGTGACATGTACTTCTGAGCAATAAATGTTGAAGAAGGGCGGTATCAAATTTCGGTAATAATAATAATAATATGCATTGTCGTCATCATTATTGCTGCTTACTTTTGTCGTTGTTATCTTTGTTGTTGTTGTATCATTCTTCTGTTTTTGGTGAGTCCGATCCAGTATTCTCAGTTTTCAATCATCTAAATTACTTCTGACACAATAGGTCTATTCGCAACCATCATGTTGCGTTGTTCTTCTTACATCCTGGTACGCCTCCATATTAGCTACGTCAAAGGTCACAAACCGCCAAACATATATCTGTCACGAATACTTTTCCACTCCACCGCTTTCACAGAAGCTGCCACTCTTTCTAAAACTCCACGAATTGGTTTTTAAGTTTAAACCAAAAAAATTGCAAATTTTTGGTTTCAATGTTTGGCTCCAACTTGAGGCTAGTTGACATTAGAGTTGATGCACAGGATGGAATCTAGCAACCGCCGCAATTAACGACAATCATTTGGGTAATTTAGTTCCGGAATCGGTTGCTAATTACCGATTCATTAGGCCTACCTGCATTGTTTATCGCTTTGCTCTAAATTTGATGTGTCTGGCTAGGTTTACACCTACCTTGACAACAAATAATAGTTTTGTTTTGAACAACCCTGCCTCTTAAGATTCTGCGAACGGTTTACTGCGCATGATGACTTGGAAGCATTCTAATATTTCTTCCGTCTGAATTCATCGTTATCGTAACTTCGAATTTCTAAAGCGCTAATTGAAAGCCTAACAAAAGTGTCATCAATAATATTACTCTTGTTCATGCTTACTTCAAGTGAAACACATGCTGAGACTAAAACTAAATGTAAAGTATCATAATTATTATCCAGGTAGGCCCCTATGCATCGCAAGTACATCCTATAGCATACGACAATAATTATACTAAAGCAATGAAGACAGAGTTCCTTGCGCATTCGCTTGTGGAACTGTGCCACTGTAGTACAATTGAATTTCCGGAAGTCCGCAGCAATCGACCTCAACCATTCTTTTTTTGGACAATTATCATATATGCAGAACGTGGAGTTTCAGATATCAGTATTTTTTATGATTTTAGAAATTCTTCAAATCGATGTCAATTTCCTGATTGTTGCTTAAGTTTGTCAGCCGGATATAACTAACATTAACCGTTTGTTGCACCAGTGGCGCTGCAGGCGTCAAGTCGGTGTGATGAAAATTCACAGATATCTCTTAATCGGATCCTATGCCAAAACAAGAAACATCTGATCAAAGTAATATAACACTTGCATCAGTTCCAGGGTCTCTACCAATGACGAGTTTGGTGAACGATTGCCCACCGTTGGGGGGGGGGGGAGGGGGCGGCGGGTAACTTTTGGATATAAACTGGTAGCTTCTTTCTTAAATAGGATTATACGTCTAGTTACCAGTAACGTTTGCTAAGTGCTTATTCTGCCTACATCTTTGTCTTGTCCCATCAATTTTATATTTCTTTTTGCCCCCTCTTTGGTGTAACATTTTTTGTATAGGCCCACATGTTGTACTGCCCTGCTATTACGAACATGACTTACATGTCATAGCGAAATAAAGAGAAGTTTATTAATGGGTTGAAACCGCAGGCATACCCAATGCATCCAACCCTATATCAGCTTAGTTTACCTTTAGCCCAGAGTAACCTTGCCTTCTCCTACTTTCCTAAATCTAACCTTCCATTCTGTTTTTCTTACATCATCTTATCTATCTATTGCTATGTAAAGTAAATCAAAGTAAGTGTCGTTTAGCTTACATCATCCTTATGGTCCACTTTTTGGCTGCATGACTCACCAATCATACGAATTGCAAGTTGCGCTAGTCATGGTGATCTATACGAAACTATAAGAGAAGCTATCACCAACTACAAATCCGCTGAGTCATTCTTCCCAATGTATTTGTATATATGAAAAATTAATTGGCTTCCTAATCGCCAACCTCTGAGCCTGGATCTTTGTGTAAAGCGACTTCCCTCGGAAGAGATATGACAGAAGCTGAAGAGTGGGATAAGAGGCTCTTCAACCTAGCTCAGGTCAAGACAAGCACAAACGCGCTTTGCCCCTATCAACCCATTGCCATGTTTATGACAATGTGTATCTGGGGTGTTGCCCGTCTACGGTCGTTGGACCTTGAAGCAGATCGGATATGACTTCCCTTCGACAAATTCTACTGATATGTAGAGCAGATTGTAATCACAATCTCCTTATATCCTTAGTGCCTTTCCCAATATGTCAAGCTGTGATGACCAATTTTTAAATAACTGTTCAGGTTGTTGTGGCATAAATGAGACATCATTTGTATGGAATATGCTATGGCATAGGCCTATTATAGGCCTATAAACACTATTCAAATCAATTAAGGGCTGAAACACGGTAAACTTAAGCTACTACTGGTTATCGTCGATTACAAATAGGTCTAACGGGTCTTTTTAAAATTTCAGAGTAAGCCTACTGGTTCAACATATAATTTAAAAAGTGGGTATTTTTTAAATCAATAACTTTTATTTCAATAGTTTGAATATGAGCCCTATCATTAAAATTGTGAACAAAATGTGTTATTTTAAGTTAAACACAGCGCACAAAGCTACATTTTCAATACTTATCTATTAAGTTTTTCAGGTGACCAGATGTTGTACATCCATAATGCAACAGCATGATGACGGGTTATATCACCCAACATTACATTTATGGTACTAATTCATTGATTAATGCAGTCGGTCTTTTACAGGTATGTAGTGCTTTTATAACAGGGTAGTTAGCCATAGACTCTAATTAAACAATAAAGGCCATGAATCAATTCATCATTTGTATATATTTTTCAATTATGCTGCTGATATTCAAACACATCAGTGTTTGCAAAGTGGTCATGGCTATTTCCTGGTGCGTTTGCGATTAGTCATTATGCCAAAATTTCAGCTCGTTTGCAGAGACAAAGAACGGGTCAGATTATTTACCACGAGAGAGTGGTCTGCTAGAAGGCGCAGACGACTAAAAGCTAATTGCAGTGTTTTAGTGAACACAATCAATAGGACCGCTTTACATTCAGAGTGAAGTTAGCCGGAGATCAATAATTACTAACGGTCCATGGAACTGTTGTTTATTGATATCCGTTAATTCAGATACAATTTTCGATTAAGCTTAGATCCCGTTTAGGAACGTTGTTGAACATCAGAGCAACGTCGTGTTGTGCAAATACAATGAGTTATACCATATTACCAAAATGATCAAAAAAATCAAATAACATCTGATGGGATATCCCGTCACAATTCCATATACCGCTGAATGAATGTTTCTGTTTCCACTTCAATTGTTATGATTAGGCTACTCTTCTGCTATCTAGTATCAAACAACTAGTTCTAATACAGCATTGTGTTATTTATTTCCCAAAGTATACGTAATTTATCAGTATTACAATATAAAAAGTGAAGCGTTGTCTAGAATGGCCAATCTTAGCTGATGATTTGTTTGGGGACTGACAACATGAAGCGCTTTATGGCCAAGGATCTAAAGGCCACGAGACGGTGGCCAGTATAGGCTCTGTCGACACTCGTGTATTGTGGCTGATGAGAGTAAGGCCTTCTTGGTACAATTTATAATCATAACTAAAATTACATTTCTTATGGCAATTGTAGTTACAATAAGAATTATAATTATTATTTTCTAATTATTATAATTATGACTGCAGACACTGGTCACTTTCAATAGATGGCCAATTCCACGAAAAACCGTTTTGCGTCATGCTTAGCCGACAGCATTTTCGGATCGTTTCCATGACAACTTTGCACTTCAACGGAGAACTGACCGAGGCCTCTAGTTTTACCAAGTGTCAATTGAATCCGATGGACAGGGTAAACGTCGCCGACAACTGCCAAGGGGAAGGGTATTGGGAGCGTACCATACGGCGCCGGTTGTGAAGGTTTCAAGTGTTGTCCTAATCGATAGCTCACTTCAACTGAGAATCTTTGTGTGAACATGTTTTCTGTGAATATATATATATATATATTATATATATAATATATATAATTATGTATGTGTGATGGGTCAGTTTGCGCTGAGCTGAACGTGCGTTTGATAGTCGGAGTCATCAACCGTTCATATTTCTTAAGCATTGCATCATCTTGTGCAATTCTGGGTCAGGCTATTGTAATGGTTGCTGATTCTGAAACCTCGAACCGTTCTAAGCGCACTTTCTGTCACCGAATTTGCTGACCATCCGATATCAAAACAGCACTCATTGAAAGAATTCAAAATGACTCAGACAGAGTATATCTATAGATAGGCTTTTATTGATGAGCAACTTAATCCAATTAAGCAAGTAAAAGTGTTTACGATTAAAGCTTTTGGACAGATTTTTAAGTTCCAACTGGCAGTTGATTTATTAGCAGATGATGTACGCTCCATAGTTCTTTTAATGCTGCTGCTATTGGAGACAGAGATGATGCGCAAACTGCTGAAAAGGAAGCCATAAAATTATATGCTGTTGTCTGGGCGTTACATAAAAATTAGGAGATATCATTATTATTGTATCAGAATTTCATATTTGAACAGATCACAATCCTTTAACTTGCCTTTGTCTGACAGGATCGATGTCGAAGACCACCAGTCTTGTACGTTGGGCTTTGCGCTTTGACATTGCAAAGTTTTACATAGAAGTTAATCATTGGAGTGGAAGATTGAATTTTGCTGCGGACTGTAAATCTATATTGTACTATCATACATTAGATTATCTAGATTTTAATTTTGTGCTTTAAGTAAGATAACATAGCTTTTATTATCTTGCTTTAAGTTGAATAATGTCGATTGCAATAATTACTGTACTATAATTTAGATTATCTAGATCAGGGGTCCTCAAAGTTTTTGATACCTAGGGTCACTTTAGTGACACAGTGAGAGTCTGCGGGCCGCAGGGATACCATGCGAGTGCCGATATCGCACAGCATTTTCAGGCTGAGTTTTTTATATAAAGCCTATAAGGCTTACTTATATGCATATAATAGTAACGAAGTGCTTGAATTTTAAGCAAAAAATTAAAAAGAATTTCGTAACTCATTAAATATTTATTTTATTTATATACTAATTTTATTCTAACCTAAAATGTTATTTTTCAATCAATTTGCAATAAAGTTAAAAGTGAATGCTTTTAGAATTTAATTTAGAAATTGTATCAAAGTTAAATTTACTTCATGAGATGAACGTCCTGCGATTTGGGAAATCGAGATTTCACAGCAAATATATTACCAAATCGAGGTTCAAAGCTTGTTGTTGCAAGCATGTTGTCAAATAGTCGGATAAACTCAAAGGGTGAGCGATTTGTTTCTGCAAGGTCTGCAGATAGTCGGATAAGCCGAAACCGGTTGGCTTTGACGAAATTCCATCAAGCTTAGTGCATGAAATGATGTCCGCTCTTCTGAACGTTCCTGCAAGTTGATCAGTTCTAATTGCAAATCAATTGGCACAATCCGTGGCTCACAAGTAAAATTTGCAAAATGGCAAATGACTGTTCGTACAATCTGAAGTCAAAGAAACGTCGGGAAAATTCAGATAGGCCTAACAGGCTGCCAATGATCTCGAAATATTTAGCAGAACGCAAAAGTTCAAAAACATGTCCTTTTTTGTTTTATGTCTCCGTACAAGCCGTGAAATGAAATGTTTTATATCTTCGTATAAGCCGGTAAATGAACTAAATTTCCGTCCTTCTGTTGTTTTTGCAGTAAGGTTAGCTGTCCTACCAGCGATTATACAATGTCCACTAAAATAATTATAGTAGGCCTAATAAACTTTCCACACCATTGCAGTTTCAAATAAGTTCGTTCAAAAGTGAAGCGAAGTCCACTAAAAACGCTAAATGGCACAGCCATCCAACATTTTGTAGAAGAGTTAGGCAGTTTTGTTCATTATCCTTCTGTTTGATTTTCGGGTTTTTATTCAAAAATTCAGCGATTTCGTTTCTGATATTAAAAACCTTTTAGTGTTGCACCTTGCATGGCTTAACCATCGAACTGCAAAAATGTTAAATGCTGCTAACACGAATAAGTTATTAAAATTAAAATTTCATTTGTCAAATTGGACAAAAAATTTTTTATTTGTTCAAAATTCGAACATTCGACCGAGGGCCGCATTAGGTCTGCTTGAGGGCCGCATGCGGCCCGCGGGCCGCACTTTGGGGACCCCTGATCTAGATTGCACTATTGTAATTTAACTTAAATAATCATGATTGTAGTATTAAGTTAAATAATCTATTATGTTTTTTATGCATTAAGTTCATTTTATAATCACGAGTTTGTATATAGCCTAATTGCAAAATTGTATATATATATAAAGATTAAATGCAGAGATTCTAAGACTAGGTGATAGAGTTGGCCTGTAAGAGTAGGTGATAGAGTTGGCCTATAAGAGTAGGTTGTAGAGTAGGCCAATAAGAGAGACTGTGACACTTTAAGTTTAACGTTTTTTTTCATAGAGTTGCTAATCTCATCCAAACCCAATCGTATCTTATTTATCATCCTGATCTTCTTTTGTGCAAAACCGAATCCTCTGCTTTTGCTCAGTATAACAATCCGACATTTACTAGAGAGATCACAGGCTAACAAATGCGTGTCTAAGGGCCCAACCATATATTACATGTACGTACGCAAGAAATTGATAAGGAAGCCATAAATGCTATTGGCTGAGCGTGATATATAAATTAAGAGATATTATGATATTATATTATTACAAGGACACCCTACCCCTGTTGCACCGCGTACATTTTGTGAACCCCTCCATTATGTGTATACGTACATCTGAGCTCTACCCCGCCCCTCCATTGCAAAGGTTAAATAGCTAAATACATCTAGAAGACATTGATTTTACCGTAGGCTACATATTTTTTTGTTAAGCATCGTATTTATCAGCTTAAATTTGTTAACAGCTATGAAGAATTAAAAGACTACCAACACTTGCATTTAAAAAGTTTTAATGCCACATAAATAGATTAAGCAGGAATATAGTCCGTGGCTGGGTTTACAGTTCTGATCTTAATATTCCGTAATATAATTAGACAGTACTATTTGCGTACGTACACATTTGTGGGATCCCTCCCCCGCCATGCGCACCCGTACGCAAAATCGCTGAAATTTGAAGCCCCTACCCCTTGCTGCACACGTAATCATATGGATGACCCATGAACTAACTAACTGCTAGATCATTGGCAATGCAGTCGGTATGCTGCAGCAAATGACTTTGTGAATTAGAAACTCAGTGATTGTGTGATTGAAGGGTGTGGCTGTTTATTGTTTATCGAAACATGAAGACTGTTCTTTACATTCCTTCCAAATACAACGAGTTATGCTATTAAGTTTGTCAAGACTATCACAAGAAAATCATATGACATCCGATATCATATCGCGTCGCAATTCCATAAACATTTCTTCCATCGTTCGATCGCTCATCTGAAATTTGCCATTTCATGGTTTTACCAGCTTGCTGCCAAAGGAAGACTCCATGAGCTGGAACGTCGTGTTCAGAGCGATCGCACAGAGTTATTGGTTCGAGATAAAGGAGGAAAGGGGTTGGTACACTACGCGGTCAGATCTGGACACATTCCAACACTTGACTTCCTACTGTCTCACGGAGCAGGTACGTTATAATCACTCGCTTTTAGGTTAGGTTCTGGTGTTCAGTTATCATGGCACTTTGGTATTACACATTAACGACACCTAACCTGATTCATGTCACTTTACGTCATCCAATGCCTAAGCTGATCTCAGATAATCTTATTCTGCACTCACCTTCTTCACCTTGGTTGTGACTCACACATCTTCAGTCCTTCCTCTAATACATTCCAAATTGTTATGACTGGCTTTCAGATATAAATTCGCAAGACTTTGATGGAAATACCCCGTTGCATACGGCTGTTGAGGAGAACCAGAAGCTGAGTCTGGAGTTCCTTCTGGTGCATGACGCCAGTTCAATCATCCAGAACCATCGTCACATGGCTCCCATTCATCTAGCGGTCGAACTCAACAACACTCACATGCTCGAGGTAGGCATGCGCTCTGTCTATAGCATGCATGTATATCCATATAATGCATGGATGCATGTATGTAATTATTTTCATTCAGTCATTATGAAGAATTATATAGCGCCTCTTCAAAGCTAATACTCAGGAACGCTCCAAACCTCGGCGCGGCTTAAAAGAACAGTTCCAAGACGAGTATTAAAAGACAACCACAACGCCAACGGGGGCGTGTTCCAGAGTGAGAGGGACTGAGAAGACACGATTTTGTTTAGCAGTTGTGCGGGCAAATGGACAATGAGTAAGCCTCGCTCAGTAGAGCGGAGAGAGCGGCGACGCAGTGCACTCAAAGTGAGAATAGCAGAGATTGCGAAGATAGGCAGGGGCGAGACCCGGCAAGGACCCCCAGACCAAAGCGATGATGCGGTACGAGATTCAATGGTGGAGGGGGAGCCAGTACAGCACATCCAGCATATAGCCGGAGACGAGGCAAATTTGGAAACACCGCAACAGCCCAGTTAGTAGGCCCACACAGAGTGAGCAACAGCAATCTAGTCGGGCTGTGATGAAGATGTAGTCAAGGGGAACGGTGGCTAGATGACGTTGATAAAATTAGCAATAGAAAAGATAGCTGCCTTGCATGGCTGCCATACAGTTTAATTCTCTTTTGTAATAATGTTTAGTCATCTAATCACAGTACATGCAGATCTTGTCTTTTAAATAGTATGTGGACGTTTCATCACCGGATGATTCATCACCAATAATTAATACTTTAATGCTTCATTACTATGCAGCAATTCTCTCTTCCTGCGTGTAAGCGGGATTGATGAAAAAGAATCAACCTTAAATAGAAGCTGGATTAATGAGTAAAATTTGCCTAGGTCTACATTGAAGCGGAATGATGAAAAGAATCATGCCTGATCATAAGCTGGATTGATGAGAACAATATATTTCAATAGAAGCAGGATTAATGAAAAGAACCATACTTAAATAGAAGCTAGATTGATTAGATAAATCGTCTTAAATGGAAGAGGGATTGATGAAATGAATCATTCTTAACTAGAAGTTAGATTGATCAGAAAAATCTGTTTAAACTGAAGCAGGATTGATTAAAAGAACCATACTAAAATAGAAGCGGGATTGATGAAAAATTAAACTGTCACAAAGTAGTTAAGCATTAAAATATTAATTTTTGGTGATGATTCGTTCGGGGATGAAACGTCCTAGAATCTTTGTAATTGCAATGCGGTGTGTGAATTGGAATTCATTTTGAACGCGCACGCACGCACGCACGCACACACACATATACATATAAATAATTTTTATATGTATATCATTATCTGCGTTATGATCCATTAATTGACATTGATAGGCAATGTTGGCTCATGATTCCGTGGATCCGAATCTAGGTGGTGAAAATGGAGCTACACCTCTGCATCACTCGGCCTGGAAGGACCATCCAGCCTGTGCTCGCATACTGGTAGAGCATTTTGACAGTTCAACTTCTGAATGTTCACTTTAAAGATTAGACTAGATCAGATCAATTCAGATCATATAATAATAAAATCATATCTTATTAGGATATCTGATAAAATGGAAAATCAGATTATGATGAGATTACTTCAGATCAGATTAGGTAACATCGTATCCAAGCAGATTATATACATAATATATATATAATCTGCTTGGATATATATATATATGACCCCAAACATTATATTATAATGCTTGGGGTCATATATATATATATATATATATGGGTCATATCACTGTGTGATGTCTGCAACACATTCATATTGTTTTGCATGTAGCAACTCGAGTACAGATGTTTTAATGCATACTGCTATTTATGTACCGCCTTTTGGGAACTTCACAAATCGCCGCGTGCTATGCAGGAATGATTATTGATCTGTTCAAATGTTCGGGGAAATCCATCACCGTTCTCGCGTCGCTCTGTCTCCAACGAGCAACGACCGCGGAAGCTAATGTTCCTGGCATCGAATCGACTTCTACGAATAAGAATTTAAGATAAAAGTGTAGTCTGACTAATTGAATCTATTGTAATGAACTTATGTCTGTCTCGTCTTTTTTCTGTGCGAATGTCAGCAGTCAATGACGATCATCAATTCAAAGAATAGAAGAGTCTTAACCCCAAACATTATCTTACGTTGGAGTTTAGGATTTTCTTTAAAACTCGTTCATAAAAAAATAAGATTTCTTGTATGACGATGTAATGGATGAGTTGTGGTCTTTAACATTTTGACGAACTCTGATGTTTTGGCCCATGACAACGAAGGCATCACTTCAGAAGGGTATTATGGGAATACCTCTAAGGCACAAAATTGTCAAGAGATGAGAAAAAGCGACTCAACATTTTAGCTGTGCGCGTTGGAGTATGAACAGATAGCTCGTCGATACAAACTCATTGATACGCGTCCGTCCTGTAACAGCGTTTTTGATATTGATGCACATTTTGTTTCTGTCTCCGTAGCTGAAGCACAAAGCCAAGCTGTGCGTCACCTGTGACATCGGTCTCACTCCGATGCATATCGCTGCACAGAATTCTTCATCTGCAACTCTAGAAGTTCTCATTGAATGCGGTATGACTTCATTTTGTACCGTAATTTCAGGAACAAGACATACAGCTTTTTTGCATTAGGCCTCCATAGCACACAAAATGAGTGAGTGACTGACAGAGCAATGGAGAAATTGAGCAATTGAATCACTAATTGATTAATGGAGTGACCGAGTAAGTGATCGAGTGACTGATTACATTGAGTGAGTGTTTTAATGAGTTACCGAAAGATTAAATGATAGATTAATTGAGGGAGGTCGAATAAGTGATGTAACAGGTTTTTTCTTTGGCAGCGGAGAAGAAAGGTTGCGGTGCAAGGTCGGAACTTCTGGCCAAGGTGAACCAAGAAAAGAATACTCCGCTTCACGCGGCAATCAGTGGAGGAAACATACTGGCAAGAATTATACAACTATTACAATCTATCGTTCAAAATCTCATCTGACCTTGACTCATCAGCTTAACCACCCTGTCATGCAGACCCATATAATACCCTTTGTTATCTTAAATGACCTTAAGTTACATTAGCTGAACGTACCTTACTTAACTTATACACATAGTTATACCATACACCGCACTATATGCATTCATCACCTGACATAGTGACCTATAATATAAGGCCTATATACCATTTTATTTTTCGTTGTTGTGTCATTCCCGTAATTTGAGTATAAGTTTCCCAAACGTTACTGGAAACTGAATTGCCAAAATATATATTCCTATAATTATTCTATTAATCTGACTCAAATGCGATTCATGACGTACGATTAATTGAGAGATTGCCTAGCTTGCATTAAAACTTTTCCAAATGTGTTTTTCAGATTGTCAAAATGTGTCTGATAGCTGGAGCTGAGATCGACGCGAAACAGGTATCATATTATATTTAAGATTATAAAAATATGTCGCACAGTCGACGTAGCTAAGTCACTAATCAGTGATCATCGGCGCAGATAAGCAGCTGTAGTGAATTTCTGCAGAGAGATGTTTTGGCGCTTTTTATGCTGTTGGAAGCAGACAAGTAAAAGAGATGAGAACCCAGCAATTGGCAAATCACAAGCTGTAATTGAATTACAAATTACCAATTACTAATGAAAATGTAATTAAATTACATATTACAAATGACTTTCGAGTTTTGCTGGAAATTAAAAATTACGTTATTGCAATTAAACCAAATTACAAATTACTAACATCACCCGGGTCACTAAATGCAGACAAGATTCTGCAAGAAACACAGGCTTCCGGCTTTCCTTTTGTTTCCATAACATTGTCAGAAACCGTTTACTTAAATTTCTTTCAGAAGTAGCAGCTGCTCAATCAATTCTCCGAGGGACGACGTATGCTAGGCCTTAGATCATTCGACAGCGTTTACACTTAACCATTCACTCTGAGCCCATGCAGCCCGTCATGCTCATTAGAGTTACTCTCAGCCCTCCAGTGGCGTAGCGAGGCAAAGTGCCGCCTGAGGCGAAAGTTCAAAATGCCGCCTCTGTCTATTATTTCCATCATTTTATTCTTGTGCATATCCCGGGATATGCACAGGGGGTATTGGCATAAGATTTTGAGTGTTTTCGTTATACTTTATGATTATTCTATTCAGTATTCAAATCATTATACAGTTAGTAACAGCATCAGCATGCACTGTTAAAATTAAAACTGACTGATTAAAACGCGTTATCATTTTATATAAAAATAAGAAAATAGAATAAGATAGTAGCCTATTAATTACGAAATAAACCGTTTATAAAGAAAATAAAAATAAGCAAGCATTACAATAAACGTCTTGCAGGCTAGATCGAAAATTTAATGTTCACATAAAATTATAATTAATCAGCAAATGTTTTTATTCTTTCTCACTACATATTGAAAAGAAAGTCCTAAATAATACAATTTAATCATGATGGGACTACAGTAAGCATACTAATTAGAATAGACTAGTAACTGCTAACTTTTCATGTAGATTACGAATACGGCATACGGTTTCATGCTTTCATTCTCACTAAACTAAAATATTAAATAAAAAAGCCCATGTATTGCCCTTTCGCTCTTCGTATTGTGGTTGAGGTAGGTGTCAATTGCATGGAAGCAAAGAGGGAGAATAGATTATCAGTCGAATATTATTTAGCAAATGATATACAGTCAGTCGGGAGGCTGGTCAGACAGTAACGTATAGGTTTGAGTCAGAGAAGACGATGAATTTCGATAATGGATATTTCAAGAAGACGCTAATGTAATTCCCTTTTGCAGTCTAGTTGATAAGTGTTAGCAGTTGTTCTCGTTGATAAAGCAACTGCCTGTCTGATGAACGGTAGATGACTTTCCCACATTATTTATGTGTTTCTATAATGCATATGGCACTCTGCATATTGTGCGTAAGTGGTACCTCTCAAAGAGTTCAACAGATGGCAATCAAGTATCTACGTTAACTAGACGGTCTTGCAATCCTCCATCTACCACAAAAATATCTTAACTAAGCTCTATTTACATTTCCGCACCTTAATTTCTCTTACCTACACTAACTTTAAATCTATCCGACCTTACTTTATGCTATTTTACTCTAAATAACCTGACTCCTCATCACCTTAATAAACTTTCCATTCCTTACATAAGCTTTTCTTACCGGTGCATGGTGACCATGATTTTGTTGATAAAGTTTTTGGCGCGCAGGAGAATGGTTCCACTCCGGTCCACGTGGCAGCTGCGCAGGGAGCCCTCGATATGATCAAGCTGATGTTTGAGATGCAGCCGAAGAAGAAGGTGACCTGTCTCGAGGCCGCAGACAACATGGGACTTACGCCGTTGCACACGGCTGCCATGCTCGATAGGACCCAGACTGTGGAGTATCTTATCAAAGAGGTAAAGCCCATCACATCTCCTGCATCATTCCATGAATGGCTACGCTCTCTTCGCTTCACTGATTTGGTTTGACTGATTTATTCTCTCCCACATCCACTCACTGATTCTACACCTATTACTCACTGATTCACTGACTATAGCTAATTGACTAGCTCATTGACTCACTGATAAAGTTACTGATTCCTTCAATGACTCTCTCTCCGTCTATTTCATCCAGTGACTCACCAACTCACTCATTATCTGACCCAACTGATTAATTTGTAGCATCTACTTATACTGCAAAACACTGCAATTTAATGCTTTTTATGACTCAACTGAATTGTATCACATTTCAATTAACTTCGAGGGCATTCATTTCGATTGAACTTCACTCCACGGTGTGAATGTGATTGTGTCTTCATTTAAGGGAGCAGAGATAGACTGCAAGGCCCTGGATGGACAGACACCGCTGTTGCTGGCCGCATCAAAGAGTGCCTGGTCATCTGCGATCTGTTTGATGAAGTCAAAGGCAGACATAACTGTGCGAGATCCAGACCAAAGGAACATCCTTCATTTGATTATACGTGGAGGGGGACAGCCGTGTCTGATCGAGTGCACACTGGCAAAATCGGCAAGTTTCTCTAATTGGTTCACAAAGGAAAATAATTAAAACAATTATCTATTGCTCTTATTACCTTCATAGGCAAGTACATATGTATTTGCGGTGCAGAGCTGTCGCGGGTTTCACTCTCGCCAGCTCCTTCTTCTAGATGACGAGAGTACCGCCGGTTCTTTCCTCTATCACCAAGCTCAGCAACACGACACACTGGATGGTTTTAATATGTATATTTAATTGTATATATAAATATACCACTCATCCTATCTACACTTACTGGAGTTATTAGTGTCCTTTTAGAAAGGTTTCCCTGGTTTACGTTGGAGACGGGATTCCCAACTACGTTGATTACCCTTATCGTCAGAACGACCTAACGTCTCCCCCAGTTCCGAAACAAGTCCCTGTTCCTTCCCTTGCTACACTATAAGAACCCTTCTAGAGGCGATTTCCTTCGCCCTCCCAAACGCAAAGCTCGTATCTCTATTGGACGACAAATCACCTGCTGAAGCTATTCCTAATCCGGGTTAGTCTGATCTTGATGTCCCTAGCATAACGTCAATCACTCGGCGCGTACAGTTAATGTTTGACTAGCGGCTGTCATGGCTGGGCCTTGTTAGGTGTTATATTCAGGCAATAGGTCCCAGGGATTGCGTTACATCATTTTAGTTATACTGCCTAATAGGTTTGCGCCGTTCGTATCGGAATTGTCCCTTATTCTTGATTAGTGTCAACAAGCCGGTCCAGACCAGATCTTCAGCTGGTTCATGAATTTCTTGTCCGTGGGTTGAAGATATGGTAGGGGTATGCGGCTCTGACATCCGCCTCGCGGTGTCAGGTTTCGTTACTTGACACTTCATTGATCTTTGCCTACTCCTCGCCGTCTGTATTGAGGCCTTCTGCCTTCGGCGAAACCCATTGTTGTCTCCCGTCTCAGGTTTCAGGTAGACACTTCATTTGTAGTCCTCCTACGCCTCTGTTGTCGGTCGATGACTTTTATATAGCGCCATTGTTCAGAGTGTCGCGCGTGACAACAGCGATCGATCGGGTTGTCCCGTTTCCCCAGCCGCTCTCCTCTTGGGTAGTGTACATTGGCGATCGCCGTGAGTGCGTATTTTGAAGAATCGGAATCCGAAGCGAGAGGATATTGGTTATCTGGCAGTCAGTCTACTTGCATTTTTATTATGCGTAAAGCTTCTGCGGCCGAGGGTTCGGCCTATAAACGCACAGAAAAATTAGGCTACTTCTGTGGCCGAAAGTTCTTTGTATATGCCTAAAAACGACACAACCCTAACTCTAAACCTAAACGACCATCACAACGCTTAATCTGACCCTAACCGACCCTCACGACGCATATTACAAATGATAGGTGTTTTTAACAGAGCGCATGCACCAATGGTTGCACATGCGCAGTGGTCTTCACGCACTAAATTTTATATGGGTTTGGCAGTAGAGGTAGAATTATCGTTTATTTTGGACCGAAAGTTCGGTCGTAGAAGATTTATCTCTTTATTATGGCCAAGTGCATATTTACGACGCCGTTATTTTGCTTCGATCGTTAGTTTATGTTTGCAATTAAAATTCATAATAGTTGAACTGGCGTCGTTGTCGTTCTCCGATGAAGTTGGCTCCCATGCAATCTTCGTTGGTGTCGCTTAGTGTCCTCTGCCAGACCGGAGGTCCAAAGTCCTGCGGGGCCCAGAAAATGGAAAATCAGAGGCCCTCCATCCTCGGGCTGCCAGAGAAAAGCAAAGAGAAAAAAGAATTTTTCCATATACGCTCCGGCGTTCCCGAAAATGCACGATTTTCTACGCACAAACTGCAGTGACTGTTCCTGTTGATTGTCGACTAAGTTCGTAATGTTGTTGTGCAAAGCGCAGAATTCAAAATCACATGACTGGCACTGTCTTGGAGTGTCCACTCACTCACTGGACTAACAATGCATAGGCCTACATACCTCCTTCTTATACCTATTTTTGGTGATACTCAGGACTTTGAAGGCATATCACTCACAACAACCTAAATTTCCTCTCAGCATCATCTCACAGCATTCAACGTTTCCTACAATTTCGCCCGTTGAAAATCTCCTGCTCTAAAACATTACTTTACTGGGTAATATCTGACAATCTGTAACACGTCATTAGAGCATATGACGCTTCGTTCATTCTTATGATCAGCTTATGATCAGCTGCACTTGAAACTTAAGTACCGTCACTCCTATAATATGAACTCCTTTGTCGTTTCGAACACTGGTTGCCAATTCTGTTCGTGATGAGTCACTCTTTTATCAGTCAGTTCAATTCAGTTCCAATTCTTTTAGACTGTGAAGTTCTACAAGTTCTGTGCTAGCCCCGTTCATGTTTACACTCTATGACCACTCCACTTTAATTACATTCCACCTTAAGTTTTCTAGACACTCATATGCCGACGATATCCAGATTTTTCTTTAATTTTATAGTCTCTTATCTAATTCAGGTTTCCATTTATTTGCTTCTGCCCTTGTTATTAAATAGCCAGATTATCTGTTTCTCCTTAACTCAAAGCACAATTTTAAACGAACAAACTGCAGAAATAAACGCCATTGATGACGCACCCTAAAATTATTCGTGTTGTTATTGTGCAAAGCGTAAAATCACGTGGATGGCACTTAGCGAATATTCCCATTACATTTACTTTTCCATGATACCCAACTCACTTATATGTGCTCTTCGGCTGTTGGCAGGTACTAGTGAAGTTACTAAATGAACCGGATCAATATGGTTGCACTCCATTGCACTACGCTTCGAAGCAGGGACAGCTGACGACAATGGAGAAACTCCTTGAGATGGGGGCTCATCTCAACGCAAAGAACCACAAGAAACAGTCAGCTCTCCACTTCGCTGCCAGGTATGCCCTCTCATGTCATCAACTCACTTTGATTACAAAGTTTGATAGTCCCACGCACTGTAAACGTAAAGTCTCTAATGACATTCGAGTTTCAAATTCAAATAGTATTTGTATTGTTATTTTTAAAAGTAATACAATCATACATTGACAATTTCGCTTGAATGATATATGTGCACTGATTGCTTCCTATTTAGGTGGTTAATTAAGTTTACGATTTTAAATCTAAGTTTCTTGTTACCCGCTGCTTAATGTATTCCAAGAAAATGGTAGCCCAACAAGCGGGACCGTCGGTCCCTTTCAGGTCGTTACTTCATCCCTGTTGTTCCCACTACGGTTAATTATCAATGTGTACATATGTGTTTTACTCATAATTATGCTCTCAATGGATCAATGAAAACATAAATATGAATCGAATATCGAACCATACATAGGATTAGATCTGGTTTGATTTATGAGTAAGCCTCGTACTTATGTGCAATGAGATGACTGGAAGTCTTTATTTCAAGTGCTATGATTGCTGTGATTTGAATGCGATAGGTATGGTCGCTACAACACCTGTCGTCGTCTGATCAACAACGTCTATGGAACGAACATTGTCAACGAAGCAGACTTCAGTGGACAGACGGCGCTGCACGATGCAGCTGGCAATGGACACATCGAAGTAGTCCGGCTCTTACTACAGAGTGGCGCAGGAATATTCAAGTCAGTGCCTTAGTATTTACTTCGCGGCAATCGCAGATGCGGTGAGGCGAGGTAAAGCTATGAGATAAATGAGGCTGGGTATGATAAAACTCGGATGTATATCTAGTTGAGGTAACGTTACCATCATTGTGACCATAGCCATTATGGACATCATCATCACTATCATCTTCAACGTTAACAATATCAGTTCTCTAAAATGACTCTGAGAACGCTCATCTCAGGGAGGGAAATTGCGAAATGGAAGGATAAGAAAAAGTTACGTTAAGGCTGAATATGGCGCACAGTGGCCGATTATTTAGAGCAGTCGGCCTATAACGCTCAGAGTGTGCGTCTGAGGCGTCACTGTGTAGGGATCTTGAGCAAGTCCTTCGCGCATAATTATTGCTCTGCATAACAACTGCAGTTGCGCCATCGAGGCGTGTGTGCACTTCTGAGCTGATTGTAAGGAGGGCAATAACAAATTTAAGTTGTACTGTGCTGTATTATACATAATACCGTTGGTAAATATTAACGCATCAAAATCACAATTGAAATCATGAGTATGCATATTTCCTAAAAATATTTCTAGACCTGGAAACACAGAACCACGATCAGATCGAACAGACGAGTCCAACAAAAAAACTGAATAGAATTAGTAGTAAATTATTGAGTCAATTAGCGTCGGTTTGTGTATCGACCACCTTTCATCAATCCAGGCGACTTATTCGTAAGAAATTGACAGGTCCCTACATATACAAACACACTGCATTGGTTGAACTGCGTCTATAGGGATATCCATGGCAACACTGCACTTCATCTGGCAGCGATGAACGGTTATACTCACACGATATCGGCAATTCTCAACGTCAACGTTCATCTGCTTGATTCCATGAACAAAAACAAGGTTGCATTAATCTCTATGTCTCCGTATTTTGTCTGTGTGACGTTCTCTCTCTCACACACACTATAGCTTTATGTTCGTCTCTCTCTCTCTCTCTCTTTCTCTCTCTCTCTCTCTCTCTCTCTCTCTCTCTCGTTCTGGTGTCTCTCCGTCTACATTTCGAATAATGTATTGTTTGCACTTACTAATCGTAGTGACAAATTGACTGCAGTAATTAGTTCAATGGATGAATCCTCTGAGGATCAACGACTGCGCTATAAAAAATGCATAAAGCAAATAAACGGCGCTGATTCCCCGGTGATGAAGGTGGTACGTTTAGGAGAAAGCGTTGTGTAAATGCTCTAACACATTAAACTTGAATACACAGAGGCGTTCTTATAGGGGCAATCCGTCCGTGCCCTATCTAAATTCACCTTCTATATCCACCTATGCAGTGTACGCATGATCTGACTATCTTCCCACAGGTCTTTTACTCTAGAAGAAACTGCGCTGTCGCAAATTCTATTCTGATTCCTCCTCCCCCCCCCACCTCACTCGCTTTTTCAACTCTAAGCACCATCCGCCGTCTGTCTGTATGCCTGGCTGCCTGTTGGACTTTCTGGATCTCGACTCCCTGCCTATTCATTTCGTTTTGAATACGCGCATGTAAATAGGCTGGTTCCCGAGACTTCACTTTTGTTCACATGGACGCTGTGGAACTATAGCGTCCATGATTAGGACATTGTGTAACCTCTCTTGAAATAATTTAATCTGATTCTTATCTGAAGATTGCATCTGATTGTTCCTTGTAATAAGTAACTAATATTTTATTATAATGATGTAATCCAATCCTATCTGTTGACTTCTACAACGTCAGACAATACATTACACAAGGTAATGTCCAATAATTGATCATAGCGAAACCGTTTTAGTCCAAAATTAAAACTCCTTTGAGGATTTTCATTCAGAGTTCAAGACACGTAGGTCGTATAAATCAGAAGACAGCTCATGGTGAGTAAGTGAGATTGAATCTACACGAAGCTTAGAAATTCCTATATCTGTATGGCTAGTGTAGTGAGGAAGAAACGACGACGCCGCTAATTATGCCTTGCAAGCTATGGAGCGTGCCTACTATTTGGCTTATAATCATAAAACTTATACATCACTTTTATCGAATTGTACAAAGATTCTCTATTCTCGCTTAAATTTTATTATCTCACTCTATATATATAGGCCTACGCGTGCATGTATCATATGGCTATTGATGTAGCGCCTTTTGTGGACGTTGCAAGTGCGATGAAACGTGCCCATGTGACGTGCCTACCTGGAAACCGAAGAGTGTTGCTATGATGGAACTATTGCAAACGAAAGATGATTCCATGATACAATTTTGACTGATAGAATCACTATATCAACGGTAGCTCAGCATCGTAGAAACTCGCTGAGGTAGATCTATCAGCCACAATGCAATCTCTAAATTCACACGTTGTAGCACCCATTAAAAAATTGTTTTCTCCCCATAGGACACCTGTCTGCACTTGGCAACAATTGCTGGTCACGCGAATGTCGTGACTCTTTTGCTGGACATGGGAGCGAGGATTCTGCTAAACAAGAACCTACAGCACTTCCTCGATCTGGGTATTAAGCACGGCAAGAAGGACGTCTGCGTTGCGATCATTTCCCACGACAGGTCACCATCCTTCTTTTATCTCTCTATACTAAAAGTTATCATACAACTGTTCTGAGTATCTAACTAAAGAAATTAATTACAAATGCATGTATAATTATATATATTATCTAACCCGTCTTTCGTTGTCAAGTAATTATATATCAATCTGTTTAAAAAAATGAAATTCATTTGTTTGCAGGTGGAAGGAAGCTATGGACATGCGTTCGACCCAGTATGGCTGTCCAATGGTTGGAATGATTCAGTACATGCCAGAAGTCTGTCAAGTAATCTTACATCTGGTCATGCATTGCTTGCGAAGGCCATTATTTGTGTATGCATGACGTTTTATGCGTCACGTTGAGCGACGAGCGGTTTGTGCTTTTAAATGGCATTGTAATTGATCTGAAAAGGCGCGTCCTAAGATAGATTGAAATATCTGCTGTTGATGAGGATGACGACGACGGTGTTTGTGATGTTGGTTGCGGTGATGATAACGCTGATGATACTGAAATCTAAGAATATGATTTCAACTTCAAACGCGTATATTTTGCAATGGCAGCAATGCTAGCGAATTACTGGAACCAGTTCATTGTGAAGGCATCAGTGGCTGCAGTGAATTCTTCCTGTTTCCTTTTCAGATGATACTCGACCGATGTAGAATAACATCAGGTCCGGATCCGAAAGCTACTGATTTTCACGTAAGTAATTCACCATTTATTCTGTCTAGTCAACAATCATTTATGATCATAACCATAATCATCTTTGTTTATTTTCCAGTCAAACAGTGAAGCAACATACAGCGTAGTCAATACATGTTCAGAGAATGATTGGGAAAATAGGGAAGAGATAAAACCCTTAAGGGACCTTGGTCCCACTAGTAGGGTCACCCTTACATGTTTACGAGTATAGCAGTTGGTTAGGCTAACAAGTATAAGTCAACGTTGTTTATGCAAGTAAAATTCTTAAGTAATTAACTGGTTCAATCACCTTGTCACCTTGTGCTGTCAGTTCTTCGAACTCTAGCGACCGTCATGATCAACCTTCTCCATGTACTTCTTTCCGAAATCGCGTCCCTTAGTTCCTCCAGGTTTACTCCGGTTTTTTGTGTATCTCGTCCTTTCATTTTTTCTTTGGCACCCTCTTTTCTTGCTTCCTTCTCCACACGCCAGCATCATTTCCTTCTCCATTCCATCTGATCGTATAACATGTCCAAAGAACCCGGCTTCCTTCTCAACGCTGTTTGTTGTAACGTCTCATCATTCTCGACTCCAATCTTCCTGCGCACCTCTTCATTTGTCTTCTTCTCCGTCTATGATACTCTCTGCATCTTCCTCCATATCCACATTTCGCATGTGTAGATCTTTTACTCCATATTCTTTGTCATCGTCCACGTCTCGCAGCCATGTAGCACTGTAGAGAAGATCATTGCGCTCTCTCTCTCTCTCTTGCCTTTTTTCGTGTCTATGCTTGTCCTTCCATATCTTTTCCAGTCCGTTCATTGCAGCTTTCCCAATCGCCACCCTTCTCTTTATTTCCGAGTCACATTTTCCCTCTTTTACTATTAATGATCCCAGAAACGTGAAGCTTCTTACCACCTCTATTTCCTCTCCATCTATCTCAATACTGTCCAATCAGCTGTTGTCATTATCTTTTGTCTTATTTAAGCTGAAGTATCGGCCTGCCTTCTCACTTTCTCTCTTCAGTCTTCTTATCAGTTTTGCCAGATCTGCTTTCTTCCCTGCCAGTAGTGTTGTATAATCCGCATATCTTAGATTATTGAGTGCCCTTCCTGCTATCTTTACTCCTTCAGTTGCCTCTTCCATTTCCGCCCACCTCATTGTCCTTTCTGCCTATATATAGGTTGAATATAAATGGGAGCAGAATGCACCCTTGCCTCACCCCTTTCCTGATTTTAAATTTCTCTGTGTTTCCAAATTATGTCCTTATCACTGCCTCCTGCTCTTCGTTAACTGGTTCAATAATGGGTGTCCCCGAGTTATTCAATTCGGTGCAAATTGAAAAAACCTCTCCGACATTGTACGATATTAACTAGGTTATAACGGAGGATGGTGTCTTAATTTGCGCTTTAACAGACACAAATATGATATAATATGAAGATCGCCAGGTAAGTTATTCCATATTTTAGGACAAGCACTTTTAACTGAGAACTCTTGGGTATTAGTTCTTGAATGCATTGATCTATTATTGTCAGATGACCTTAGACTGTATGGACCCATTTTGCTCTGCTATAAGTTCAGTTTTCATTTCGAAATAGTCTTCGCTATATAGAGTCGTTTAACTACGATAGTGTTAGACGCATTCGGGACACGTTATGTCTCGTAATAACATATTAATATCTCTCACAGTTGAATCTTGGAATTAAATACGTCACTGTTTTGCTTTCTATTGCTCAGTATACGTATGACTTCAAGTACATGCAGGTCGACATCGATAGATATCGACAATTACGCAAGAATGGAGTCGACATCTTACCAATGTTCGCCCTCAATGTAAGTAAACGCTTATTTACTATATATTCAAAATTGGTCCTAAATTCATTAATTTATTCAGTTTGTGCATTTATTACGCACAAAGCCATTTAGTGCCTCTATTAAACGCGCAAGGTCACTGAATCTGAGTTTTTCATGAGAGATGAGTGTGTTACACGGAATGCTCTCAGAACGCCCCAATTGAAATCGTTGGATTACGGAACGAGCGCGCTACCGCATAGTTCTCCATGCTGTGCGTGATCTATTAGATAAGAAATTAATGGGATTTGCTGCTTACTTAGATTGCAATACGACGGTGATTGACGACTGATTGTTGTAAAAGCTGTTTACGAAAGCCTAATGAAACATGAATGTAATAGCTACAGCTATAAATTATTTATTATAATAGGCCTAGATGTTGTTTAGTTATTATAGGCCTATGTATGCTCAATATATTAAAATTTTCTCTCTACTGTTCTAATTATAAGTTGTCCATTATGTTTCAATTAGAACAATGCCTGTTATTGTTGACGACAACAACGACGATGATGATAATGACGATGACGATGAGGATACTGGAGATGATTATGATGATAATGACGACGACTGTGATGATATGTTGTGCGGCAGCTACAAATGCTGATGCTGGTATACCCTAATGTTGAAACTGATATTCGCAGATGATGGTGAAGTTCAACCGTGTCGAATGCCTATCTCATCCCGTTTGCGTTGAGTTCCTAGCCATGAAATGGTCAGTGCATGTGTCCTTAATGCATCGACATTTTCTAAGCGCTGTATTAGACGTTTCAACCGCCAACGCCAGAAAGCTGTATTCGGTAGAGACCTATGTCGTTGAAGCGATCCTCCATCGATTGAAAGATGTGTGATAACGCCGCATCAAATCGATGACTTCAAATTGAAGAGATAGTTTTTTTTATTAATCTGGCTCTCCTGGCCTCTGTCTGCTATTTTCAAGTGTAACGTGTTTTAGGCATTTGCATGATTTAAATTTTGTTGTGGCGTGTTTATAGTGTTCTTCTTAACTTATAAGAGTAATACGTTACGCTATATCGTGTTATACCATACTGTAATATTAAATTGGACTAAATCACAAAACATTCTGATCCGATGCAATCCGATCTATGCGATGTGGTGTTGTTTAATCAAATCGAATTATAAGAATTTAATTGAATGCAATAGAATAGACTTTCATATTTTGAATTTCTGCCACAAATGTTATGCCACAAGTGCGCTCCTGTTCTTCGTAGGTAGCCTACTCAATCTCTGTATTGCTTCGCAGGTGTTCCTATGGTGTATGGTTTCACATGTTGAATCTGATCATCTACTTTGCCTACGTTTGTTGTCTGACGGGATTCGTCGTCTCGTACGACTTCTGTGACTCTTCTACGAAATCTTCAGCTAACTCTACTCTACAGAAGAACTCAACTCTTTTCGAGGATACAACAGACACAACAGAGGAGACGAACAATTCATGCGACCCTGAGTCATATGTCGAGGTAGTAACCATAGTTTTTCCTAAGATCAATGAAGGCTGCCCATTTCTACTTCTATCGCTTCCTCTACTTCGCCATTGTGTAATCAGAACATTGAGATATAAATCATATAGACTAATGCTTCAGAAGTGTAGTTTCATTATTATTATTACTCCCGAAATTTGATACCGCTCTTCTTCCAACAGTTTTGCTCAGAAGTGCACACACGCCTCGTTAGCGCAATTGCAGTTGTACTGCAGAGCATTATTGTTCGCGAAGGACTTGCTCAGGCTTCCTACACGGTGACGCCTCGGACGAAGGTCGATCCCGCTCACTCAGCCCACATTGAACGTTGCGGGCTAACGTATGGAACTGTTGATCGAACAGAATGATTTTCGAACAACTGGCAGAAATAAAGCCAAAAAAAATCATGTCGTGCGTTGCATGGTAACCTTTTCCAGGAGAAAATGTCAACCACAAGAAATCTGCCATTCATCTGTTGTAAGATACAGATGACCCTTGGCTATGGCCTACTCAGTTATATAAGCTAGGATGACGCACAACCGGTCAGACTGTTACTCGTACAGAGTAAACAAATTTTGCACTCAATACGTCTTCATGTACAAGCAGGTCTCAGATATTGTTCAATACTATTACAAACAAACTTTGAGATCCCGCATATTGGCTGCATATCATGTTTATAAATTATACACGTAAACTCATCTCATCTCTATATCTAAGCCAGTACCATCCACACCAAGATGATACAATCTAATCCTGGATGATGTGGTCAATAATGTAGACCTGTTGTACTATATAATTTATTGACTTACTCGCATCGACGTAAATGCAATGGAATATAAGAGAAAACAATGGAGCAAAATATACTAATAACTCTTTAATGCGATGCAGCCCAGCCATTTTAACACGGTCGAAGAATGACATTCGGATTCCGAGAGTCGCATCAGGAAACTTTAAAGCAACGACTAATATGTATTGAAAAGAATTTACAGTGGCAACATTTATTGTGGAATAATCATTGTGATTAAGCGCATGTGTGTATGCCAGGTGATCACAATGCCAAATGATAAACCAAGTTACGAACAAATCGCTATTCAAGTAGCCCAGTGATTTTGCGTTTTACTCCATTTCTCCACAAATTGAAGGGATTCAGCGAACTCTGGCAGGTCACTTATAATCAGTCTGCGGGCCACATGTTTTTCAGCGTGGAATTATTAGATTTTAATTCTAAGAAAATAGTATGATCTAAACTCATCTCATCTATGTATCTAAGCCATTCAGCAGGATATGTAATCGTTAGATTTATATAACGCTAAGTAAATAGTCGATGGAATACCAGTCCATAGCATGATTTGTATGACTGCTGAGATATTTGTTACAGTTGAGACCTGGGCAAAAGTTTCTCGCGGTCACCATCCTCTTATTCGTTGTCATGAATATAATCAAAGAAATCTTGCAGATGATTCAGCAGGTACTTGTTTCATCTGTGTAACGATAATTTAAATTCCATTCTCTATTCTATAACGCGCTTATCGGTGGTTAATCCAGCCATTTCTGTTTGCATGGGCATCATTTCATTTTGTCTCAGCATAAATAGGTAGACCAACAGGTGTCACTTGAGGATATGATTAGTCTATGACCATTTAATGATCAACGACGTTAAGTACAGAAATAAGAATCGCCCCGAATGTTCCACTAGGAGATAGAGGAGACTACACTTTTATTCACCAATTGATTTAGTGATGTATATATATATATTTCCACAACTCTTATAAAACATAATTTCTTCCGTGGCAGATTATTTGACAGGTCTTCTTCCTTGGCAAAGGTCTTTAAAACAAGTTTTTGCAACTAATTTTATGTTTCTGCCTAGTTATTATAGAATTTGTTTGAATCGAATTTGATGTAACTTAACCCACTGCCTCAGTTATCTAGCCGGTCTTTCTTTTTGACTGCTGTGCAACCGGAGACACTAACCTTCTTGTCCTCGCTTTGCTTTTTTGTCAGTCGAAAGCCATTTGATCGTAGTCTTACACTGTCAGGCAAGAAGCATCTTTAAGAAGGTTTCTTCGGCAGGAGCTAAATGAATGCACCTAGCGACTGCTATGATGACAATAATTTTCATAAAGTTGTCACTTGCATCTCTTTTTGATGGTAATGGTAATGGTAACGCTGCAGCATAAATATTTATTCAATGTATGGTTATTTAACTATAAATAGAAATGGAAATACGTGAGAGATCCAAATAATCGCGTGGAATGGGTCTTGTACATCACAACAGCCATCTTTATCGCACCGTTTCTTGTCAACTCGAGCAGTCCTTACCAATGGCAGTGTGGTGCAATCGCCATCTTTTTAGCCTGGTTCAACTATCTCCTCTTTTTTCAGAGGTATGAAATAAAGATTACTACTATAGATAGTTCTGTTGTGTATTGAATTTGCCTGTTGATTAAAGATTTCGGTCTATTGAGGTTCGGGATTAATAAATCGAAAGTTTATAAAATGTGATCGTCCCCTTCGCACTGCAGATGACCGATTCTGTGCCATAGAAGTATGGCGCAGAACAGGTCATTTGCAGTGGTGGGTCCTACCACACAGAATGGATTGACCCAATAGATTATCGCCTTTTGCCCAGTAAAAGTCCGCACACTCCCCTGACGTCTTTCTCGCCAAAGAAATGCAGCGGTCGCCTATAAAAAGTAGCCATATCCAGCTTTCGCGCAACTCCATCACTGCAGCTTGCAGTCCAGCAGTGCCAGTCCCAAGTCTGGATGAAGGTGGAGGGCAATGCTAATGAACTTCGTTATCACACAGCGTCGTTAAACTGCAACAACTACCAGTTTTCGCGCCAGTCATGCACCTTCGATCGCTGAGAAAGTACCTGCGACCGTTTTCTGCTGGAATTATACTAAGAAATACATTTTGCATTAAATTTGACTCTTATAATTATAGTCCTAGAACTTTCAAGGCAGTCGCCTGGACTATTTCCCGTCGAGGATACATTTTGGTATCAGCCTCACGCCTGCCTGTTCAACTTTCCCGCTCCAGTTTAACTTGTTGTTTACGATTTTCAGATTCAACACGACAGGAATCTACATTGTGATGTTTTTGGAGATTCTGCGGACTCTCATGCAAGTCATCATCATCTTCTCCGTTCTTATTGTGGCTTTCGGTCTCGCATTCTTCGTGATTCTTAACACAGGAGTAAGTGACATGCTTTGCTCACACTTTGCACTTTTCAGTTGTCATTTTGAAACGGGCGCAAATTCATGGAATCTGAATCTCAGCGCGCATGACTATTGAGTGCGTGGTCCTGTTTTGCGTATGTGATGGTGAACGCCATCTGACGAATTATAATAATTAGAACGAAATGCAGCAGACCTTTGCGTGCAATGGTGAATGCAACCATCAGATAAATGCTTTCGAATTGTCTCTATGCTAGGGCATAATTATATATTTTGTAGGAGGTAGGTATTGCTTTTATGACAATTTAGTTTGAAACAGGTGGTGATTGAGTTTTACCAAGAAGGGGTAATTGCCGAACTTCAATGTACATGTAGATTCAGTTTGTAGATTAGTAAATAAGAATTCATCTTTGTTTTATACGCTTGCGCGATAGTCTGCTATTAAGCGTGGCGAGTGGTCAGGGATGCAAGTCCCCACAGTATAGAAAAACGAACTAACTGACCGTAGACTTTAAGTAGCAATGTCGGGAGGCGAGAGAGGCCACCTACATTATGCGCCGAAGCTGAACAATGAAGTCGCTATCACGTCGTATCTAACGCTGCTTAACGGACTTCTGTTCTCTTTCGGTTCCCATGCACGGAAACATTTGGTATAATTTAACCCTGTGTTAGGTACTTAGAAATTGTTGTATCCTGATACACATCTACATACATACATGTCTACATACACACACATATACATGCATACATATTTACATGCATGCATATAGGTATGCATCATGCGCCAAAAACGATAGCCTCGTGCTCAATAGTGTCACCATTAATATATTGTTGTCTTCGATTATGCCATTATGCACACAATGGCTTATTAAAAATTGCATATACGTATATTGCTGCTATCGACAATCTCAGACTACTGATTATACGGCAGTTAGCTTGCTATTATTAGCACTGATAGACTCTAATTATAATTTATGCATAATTCAATTGTTTTGTTGATTGCGATATAAATCATGACAGTCAATGGCAGTTCTTCTGCCGACTTTCTTTAATAACGATTTGTTGCGTAAGATACAATAGTAGTGTAACAGTGATTATTCTGAACATTACATTACAATAGATAGGCTTGAACAATATATATAGAGATCATTATTATACATTCAGTTTAGCAGAACATTCGCTGATACAGACAGTATAGGTTCTATCAATCACTCACGTAGGCTCTAGTTTAACTAGCTGTTACAGTCAGCCCTCATTGCTTGAGTGGTCAGTAGCTGACCAATCAAAGTAGTCTGTTCTAGGGTAGGCCAGTTTCCTGTTTGGCTGAGGAAAGTGACTTATAAGCTGAAACACTATTAGGAACGGGGCAGTCTGACTTCCGAAAAACTCTAGCTATCTTGTCAGGCTCGTCAACTCATATCATCTTAGGGTTTGGACATTATCATCTCACCCATACTCGTATTAGTAAGTATACGTAACAGTTATGTATTAGTCACAATCATTATATATTATTATTATCATAACTACTCTGTATTTAATAAAGATAGTTGTATCCGAACTGTTTCTTCATGTGTAGCTAGATTCCCCTAACATAATCGAACTCTAATCTTCTAACATAATAGTAGAGATAGTTTAAATAGAACCCTCAGCGTTCTTACAGTAGTACGGCATATGGAGATTTGGAGCCCAAATGGAGCCCAAGACGCGTGAATTCCCCGTTGTGGTCGATTCGGACTGGTGAGAGAGATTGATCGACCACTCCCGATCACCAAGGGGTGGGTAGACAGTGCATGTGTTCCCCGTGCCTGCCGAGAAAGATGATGTTTGCGAGCTTCTATGGTGGTCTCATATGGCATAAATATTATATACTACTTACAATAATTCGTTCCTCTGACTTACTGAAACATATTTGAAACAGAATTCAGCCGGATTTTCAACTCCTACGCTATCTATCGTCAGTACAGTCATCATGATGCTGGGAAACATCGACTATCGCGATGTTTGGGTCGTTCCGCTCTCAAGTTCTGAGCTACCGAACGCCCCAATGGCCTTTATGATGCTTGTTTGCTTCGTTCTACTAATGCCGATTCTACTGATCAACCTTCTTGTGCGTAAAAGCATCAGTACATATTAATTAATTAATTAATTAATTTGCAACCTCTATCATGTTTTCATCTTATGCACAATTAATCAGCCGATTGGCACACCACAAGCATTTTGTAGACAAGTCAATAAGTAAGAGACCAGTTCACCAAGGCGTAGAGGCAACTAAGAGGAGTTTATTCCAAAGGCGAGTCTTATGCTAAGAACGAAATGACACAAGCAACGGATACGCGCCATTTGTTTTGCAGCCCGAAAAGAACAACATATTCGGTAATGGTAATAGTTTCAGTTTAACTGTGTGATAACAAAGATCATTAACGTCGCCCTTCTCGATCCTTCATCCATGTCAGAGTGCCTGCAGGGGCAAAGTTCGCCATGGTTCATTCTCACCCCATTCATTCCGAGACAACGTCGGACTGTGCTAAGAACCTAAAAGTAGTACTTTTACAGGTACAGTGTAAACGGTTGATAATTTATTACAGGGGTCGAGTTTTACTTTCGATTGCCATGCAAGGAGCCCATAAACGTTATACATATAATTTAAAAAATACCGCCTAGCAAAATAAAGACTAGTTAGCCTGGGAGGGGGGCGATCATCGAGTTCGCCTCTTGTGTTCTGCACCCCAGTGTGTAATCCATTAGTGCACAGGCTGCGCCCAGCCATGCATTCTGACAGCATTGATATCTGCTCTGTGGGCCTACGTTGAAGAGTTTTAAAGTTTAGCACTATAGAACTGCGAGCTTCTATTTAAAGTGACAATTCAAACCGCTTATAAATAGTAAATTACTCATTGTAAGATTGTGGCGGTTGATTCTTCCGATAGATTGGTCTTGCAGTCGGTGACATTGAAGCTATTCAGAAGAATGCTTGCCTGAAAAGAATCGCAATGCAGGTAAAGTAAAGTTGGTTCCTGCGACGACGCTTTTGTAGGCGCTGTAGAAATGTTACGATTACGATTGAAGCAAGAAGGCGATTACATGATGCATTTGTGTTTATAAATTATTATAGCGCCTTTCGCGCATCTTTCGTCGACTCGCGCGCTTTTTTGATTAAAATGTATTGAACATCGTTTTACGAAACTGAAGCAAGTGTAGAGAAATATTAATGATAAACCGATTCTCAATAAGCCCACACCGGAAAGGCGGATTGTGCCAAGTGGAGCTATTATACGCAAGAGCAGTCCACGGGGTTGCAGTTAATTTAATTATCAAGCTGTTTTTAACTTTATGGATGTGTTGATTACGTCTTTTTAATTAGCTTCTAACGCCGTTGTAATACATTTCTAACATGAATAGACGAATTCGTATCCGACAAACTTTTTTGGAAAAATGAACGATATAGGCTGTGATAGTATTTAAAAACAGTGTCTATCTATTTGCTTTTAGTAGTATCTCTACACAGTAGATTTCTGAAATTCTGAGCGTACTCCAACACTGGGACTCATTATTATAATTTAATAATCACGTTGATTCTACTTTTAGGTCCAACTACACACAGAACTGGAGCAGAAAATACCGAGTCGTCTGTTGAAACTTGTTGACAAACCTTTGATCAAAGTCTATCCGAATCGTTGCTGTTCACACTGGCAGACGGTGAGTTGTGAGAGATACAAGATCTGATATAATATTTCAGCATTTTACACGCAACTGGTAAAAATTAATTACTTGTAATGAATCTAATAATATTCCTCTGTCAGAAACAGTTCCTTTACACTACTTTGAACAGTCTTTATTTGTTTATGTAAAATTGCCATGCAAGCGTGTTGTTGACGTTTCAGCTTAAGAATCGAGTGTTGCTGGAGAAAAAAACAGAAGCCTCTGATCAGACAAATTTTATGGTTCAGGATGACGATAATTCCATGGAGGGCAATTCCTTCTTATACGGGGAACTGAACAAACAGAAACAGAGGTCTTCAGAACTTCTTTCTAATTCGTTATTCTAAAATTGAAACTGTTGCACGGTTATGCACAGTGAGAGATTGCTAATTTATGATCCCGCCGCCTCCATTCTACTGAAGCAGCTGTTCTTAAAACATTCATGATAATAATAATAATAATAATAATAATAATAATAATAATAGTAATAATAACCTTGCCACTAGATTCCGGCTTTCACAACAGCACTACTTTTAATGGATTTAAGTTCTACTTTTGAATGCATTGACCATTCCATTCTTCCTGAATTGCTTTCTGGATAGCAAATTTCTTGACAAACCGTTCACACTGTATTCGTCTTGGTACCAACACCTCAAAGAAATGAAACATCATTTTTTCGTTCTTAGCACTTTTGCTTATATTCTGATCCTGAACGATTGTTCACTAATACACAGATCTCTAGGGTGAGGATAGGGCCTGCATAAGTACTATGTATCAATCAGACTGTCTGCCAGAGACATTGATATTGCTAAGTCTCGCTCATTCACTTCTTTCTCTTTTATCCGAATATGGTGCGCATTTACGAGCCTAAGTCTTAATACCTCTACGACAGAACTTGACAGTCTAACCGCCATCTGACGCCCACCCACTACTGACACGCTCAACACTGTCCTCAACCTTGGTTCAGACTTCTACACTAAACCTGTAAATGTTGTCCGAGAACTTGGTGTTCTTCGCGATAACACTCTCTCCATGGAAACTCAAATAATCATCAATAACAATATCCTGTTTCTTCCATCTCAGACGCATACGACAAGTCAAAAAAAGTCTGAACGAAAATGTATCCGCAAACTAGTACAGACATTGGTCAATTATAGAATTGATTTTTGCAACTCAGTCCTCCATTGCCTCTCGGCATCTAATCTCCAGCTTCTTACCACTGCAGCTCTCCATCAAGCTACAAAGCTTATCAATAGTTAACTCGTGATCACGTCACCCCGTCCTTCGTGAACTACACTGGCTTCCCATACAAGCCAACGGGAATTTCAAAATCTGTCTTCTAATGTACCTAGTACACACGAATTCATCGTCATCGTGTGTTTCCTCACTTTATACGCTTTGCTCATCTCTCCAATCCAGACGTTGACTACTATCTTCCTTTCAAGCTGATTTTTTTTATAACACTATCAGTTGGAAAATTTGGAAACCGTGCATTTGCACTAGCTGTATGGAATAAACTGCTGGACTTTATTCGCAAACTTCGACACTATCGATCTTCGAAATTAACCTTCAAGATTTATTGCGACTTGACCTTCCTGTTGCGCGCTTCTGTACAAGATTCGTTTTAGTCAGATTCGTTATAAATGATAGTTTAATAACATTAGTAATAATAATAAGTGGAGACAGGTGCGAAACTGCTTTTATTTTTCAGCGTCTGTCTATCTCCGTCCAGCGTTACAATCTGGTTGCTTTTAATGGCACTTTTCTCTTGACCCTGGAAGGCGAGAACTGACCCACTGGACAACTATTTTAATAGTAATTTCTAAGTGTCTGGGGAAACGAAGTTTTAATTAGGTGTCATTGAGATTACGTAGTTTGTGAATTAGTTATTCCCAGCAATGAGTAATTTAATTCCATTTTCACAAGTAATTGATAATTTGTAATTCAATTACATGTCAGCCTGTAATTTGCCTACTCCTGATTCTAATTCCTCAATTATCATTTATTTTCTGAGCAGGATGAAGCAGATGTCGCACGACATGAAGAAGCATTACGACTTATTGCGTCTGATTGTTCAGAAGATGGAGATACACACAGAGGCAGATGATGTCGATGAAGATACTTCGGTTACGAAGAGTCCTGCCCAGAGTGGAGATCAGAAGGGATCTGGAATCGGATGGTCATCGTCTGCACTGCGCCATACCATTCTCAAACAGGCTCTGATCGTCTCCAAATGGAAGAAGTCAGAGACCGATTGATCATCGCCTTGCCTCTCCTCTATCAACCGTGAGAGACTGTAGATTGCTATCATTGTACTGGGTTGAAGAGAAAGACAGAATAAGTTTCCCCGTGTTTTCTTTATAGACCTCTTGAAATATTTTTCCCTTTGGATTGACAAGCGACCTGTCCTGTCTCCATTTAGAGAAGCCTCCGATAGACTGCTACCTAGTTAAGACTGTGGACTGATAAGCAGCTGATTTTCATACAATATGATGTGTATGTCTCAATTTGTTATGTGAAAACTTAAATATACTGCATCCTATCTTCTAGCTGAGTGAATATATCGCAGTTGTATCTGGCCAGTTGCCTCAAAAATGTGCAGTTCTAACTTTTAACAAAGCGCAACACTTCATCGTATCCGAAACAATGCAGCGAATGATTTTTAATAACTTTAAGAGTAACTCAAATGAGAATTTTATTTCCCTGTTGAATTTAATGTTGTAATTTATAGTAGAAAGTGACAGTGTAAATTTTTAAGTTACTGAATAAATGTCGTGTTCATTAAATGTGAAAATGTTCCCGTGGAGACGGAGGCATATAAATGAAAGGAACAACGCTAGTCGGTAGTCGAAGGTCTCGATCAAGCAATTTGAAGTACCTGTAAATGCAAAAGCTATGATGAAGTGAATGTTGTAGAGTTAAGATGACGATAAGATGAAGAAGTTTAATTATGTGATGTTGAAGTGTGCGTGATCATTGTCGTCACAGTTTTTATTGTCTACATCTTCATTATTGACCGCAACATCATCGGTAATAAACCATGCCTGCTATCAGGATTAGTAGCAACATCACTATTAACTTCAATGACGGTCATATCATCAATTTGCACATGTCAATGACATCGTAGTTTTGGTGTTCATTATCAGCATAGTCGTCGTCGTCGTTGTCGTAATCACTGCCATCGTCATCAGATGTTGAAGTGTGCGTGATCATTGTCGTCACAGTTTTTATTGTCTACATCTTCATTATTGACCGTAACATCATCGGTAATAAACCATGCCTGCTATCAGGATTAGTAGCAACATCACTATTAACTTCAATGACGGTCATATCATCAATTTGCACATGTCAATGACATCGTAGTTTTGGTGTTCATTATCAGCATAGTCGTCGTCATCGTTGTCGTAATCACTGCCATCGTCATCATAATTGCATTATCGACAGCAGCTGCACATTGTCTTGTATCGTGTTTTTAATGTGTCGAATAGTGACAAAAGCTTGACATTTCAATGATAACTGTTTTAATAATATATTACAAGTGTGCAACTGCCAAATTTCTCAGAGCCAAACAAAACCAACGTCAGCAAGATTAGCTTATTTCACAACGATAGGGCCTATACCAAATGAAGTCCACTATAATAGTCCAGGCTGTTTTGTCCGTTCCGGTGCCAGATCCCAATCAGGGAAGTTAAACCCTGGAGACTGAAGTCGTTGTGTGGAAATCATTGGTGATGAGTGCTTGGTAGGCAAGCCTGCGCCGAGCGGGCATTGACTCAGAATGGGATTGCTTGACTAGTTTAATATCCAGTCGTGAATGGAAAGCCCGAGACCCTATAAAGGAAGGTGAAAGCACAAAGTGGTGAGATTGGCAGACGATATAGGAGGATAGCAAATTGTTAGAGATCTTAGGGCCCATCCACATATTATGCGCACGTAAAAAATTGGATTTTCCGACCCCTCCCCTGTTGCACCGCGTACATTTCGTAGATCCCCTCCCCATGCTTACGTACATCTCCTTCCCCATACTTACGTACATCTTCCCATCCCCATGCTTACGTACATCCCCTTCCCCATGCTTACGTACATCCCCTTCCCCATGCTTACGTACATCCCCTTCCCCATGCTTACGTACATCCCCTCCCCATGCTTACGTACATCCCCTTCCCCATGCTTACCTACATCTCCTTCCCCATGCTTACGTACATCTCCCCATCCCCATGCTTACGTACATCCCCTTCCCCATGCTTACGTACATCCCCTTCCCCATGCTTACGTACATCCCCTTCCCCATGCTTACGTACATCCCCTCCCCATGCTTACGTACATCCCCTTCCCCATGCTTACCTACATCTCCTTCCCCATGCTTACGTACATCTCCCCATCCCCATGCTTACGTACATCCCCTTCCCCATGCTTACGTACATCCCGTTCCCCATGCTTACGTAAATCTCCTTCCCCATGCTTACGTACATTTCCTTCCCCATGCTTACGTACATCTCCTTCCCCATGCTTACCTACATCTCCTTCTCCATGCTTACCTACATCTCCTTCCCAATGCTTACCTACATCTCCTTCCCCAGGCTTACGTACATCCCCTTCCCCATGCTTACCTACATCTCCTTCCCTATGCTTAACTACATCTCCTTCCCCATGCTTACGTACATCTCCTTCCCCATGCTTACGTACATCTCCTTCCCATGTTTACGTACATCTCCTTCCCCATGCTTACCTACATCTCCTTTCCATGTTTACGTACATCTCCTTCCCCATGCTTACCTATATCTCCTTCCCCATGCTTACGTACATCTCCTTCCCCATGCTTACCTACATCTCCTTCCCCATGCTTACGTACATCTCCTTCCCCATGCTTCCCTACATCTCCTTTCCCATGCTTACGTACATCTCCTTCCCCATGCTTACCTATATCTCCTTCCCCATGCTTACGTACATCTCCTTCTCCATGCTTACCTACATCTCCTTCCCCATGTTTACGTACATCTCCTTCCCCATGCTTACCTACATCTCCTTCCCCATGCTTACCTACATCTCCTTCCCCATGCTTACCTATATCTCCTTCCCCATGCTTACGTACATCTCCTTCCCCATGCTTACCTACATCTCCTTCCCCATGCTTACGTACATCTCCTTCCCAAAGCTTACCTACATCTCCTTCCCCATGTTTACGTACATCTCCTTCCCCATGCTTACGTACATCTCCTTCCCCATGCTTACCTACATCTCCTTCTCCATGCTTACCTACATCTCCTTCCCCATGCTTACGTACATCTCCTTTCTCATGCTTACGTACGTCCCCTTCCCCATGCTTACGTACATCTCCTTCTCCATGTTTACGTACATCTCCTTCCTCATGCTTACGTACATCTCCTTCCCCATGCTTACGTACATCTCCTTCCCTATGCTTACGCACATCTGAGCTCCAACCCAACACCAACCCCAAAGCGAAGGTTAAGTAGCCAAAGAAATCTATAATACATTCATTTTACCACAGCTATTAATTTGTATTAGGCATCAAATTTAACAGCTTTAATTCGTTAACTGTTATAAAAAATAAAACACTAACAACACTTGCATATTAAAAAGCGTTAATGTTACATGAAATTGATTAAGCATTAATATAGTCTGTGATTGGGTTTACAGTACTAAGTTTAATATTCCCTATTATGGACGTCATAATTAGACAGCTATATTTGCGTACGTGCAAATTTTCGGGACCTCTCTCCACCTCCACCATACGCACCCTACACAAAATCTTCGAAATTCGAAATCCCTCCTCCCTTGCTGCGTACTATGTGGATGGCCCCTTAAGGGAGTTAATTGCAAGTAGCTGAGACATAGACTAAAGTTGCAGAGGCTTATGGCCGATATAGAGAAAGACAATGATAATGAGCGAGTAGACTGTACCATGGACGGTGGGATTGTGAAATGCTTGTAAATTTAAGATAGTTAAGAGGTTTGAAGGCGTAGTACATAGGTAAGAAATCCAATTTTGTTAATCGATGCTCATGGGTAATTATCAGTTGAAGTGATTTAAGAATAGGAGTATATGGAAGTTTAGATAATTGCCGGCAAGAGCGTTCTTGTTTTTAAGCATTATATATATACTTACATACAAATGTATGCATATATGTATGTATGTATGTATGGGCGTATGAACGCATGTATGTACGCATGTATGTATGTATATATGTATCTATATATGTGTATGTATATATGTATGTATATATGTATGTATGTATATATGTATGTATATATGTATGTATGTATATATGTATGTATATATGTATGTATGTATATATGTATGTATATATGTATGTATGTATATATGTATGTATATATGTATGTATATATGTATGTATATATGTATGCATGCATATATGTTTGTATGTATGCATGCATGTATGTATGTATGCATGTATGTATGTATGTATGTATGCATGCATGTATGTATGCATGTATGTATGCATGTATGTATGCATGAATGTATGCATGTGTGTATGCATGTGTGTATGCATCTGTGTATGCATGTGTGTATGCATGTGTGTATGCATGTGTGTATGCATGTGTGCATGTGTGTATGCATGTGTGCATGTGTGCATGTGTGCATGTGTGCATGTGTGCATGTATGCATGTGTGCATGTATGCATGTGTGCATGTATGCATGTATGCATGTATGCATGTATGCATGCATGTATGCATGTATGTATGCATGTATGTATGCATGTATGTATGCATGTATGTATGCATGTATGTATGCATGAATGTATGCATGTGTGTATGCATGTGTGTATGCATCTGTGTATGCATGTGTGTATGCATGTGTGTATGCATGTGTGTATGCATGTGTGTATGCATGTGTGCATGTGTGCATGTGTGCATGTATGCATGTATGCATGTATGCATGTATGCATGTATGCATGCATGTATGCATGTATGTATGCATGTATGTATGCATGTGTGTATGCATGTGTGTATGCATGTGTGTATGCATGTGTGTATGCATCTGTGTATGCATCAGTGTATGCATGTGTTTATGCATGTGTGTGTGCATGTGTGCATGTGTGCATGTGTGCATGTGTGCATGTATGCATGTGTGCATGTATGCATGTATGCATGTATGCATGCACGTATGCATGCATGTGTGCATGCATGTGTGCATGCATGTGTGCATGCATGTGTGCATGCATGTGTGCATGCATGTGTGCATGCATGTGTGTATGCATGTGTGTATGCATGTGTGTGTGCATGTGTGCATATGTGCATGTATGCATGTATGCATGTATGTATGTATGGGCGTATGAACGCATGTATGTACGCATGTATGTATGTATATATGTATCTATATATGTGTATGTATATATGTATGTATATATATGTATGTATGTATATATGTATGTATATATGTATGTATGTATATATGTATGTATATATGCATGTATATATGTATGTATATATGTATGTATATATGTATGCATGCATATATGTTTGTATGTATGCATGCATGCATGCATGTATGTATGTATGCATGTATGTATGTATGTATGTATGCATGCATGTATGTATGCATGTATGTATGCATGAATGTATGCATGTGTGTATGCATGTGTGTATGCATCTGTGTATGCATGTGTGTATGCATGTGTGTATGCATGTGTGCAAGTGTGCATGTGTGCATGTGTGCATGTATGCATGTATGCATGTATGCATGTATGCATGCATGTATGCATGTATGTATGCATGTATGTATGCATGTATGTATGCATCTGTGTATGCATGTGTGTATGCATGTGTGTATGCATGTGTGTATGCATGTGTGCATGTGTGCATGTGTGCATGTGTGCATGTATGCATGTATGCATGTATGCATGTATGCATGTATGCATGTATGTATGCATGTGTGTATGCATGTGTGTATGCATGTGTGTATGCATGTGTGTATGCATGTGTGCATGTGTGCATGTGTGCATGTGTGCATGTGTGCATGTATGCATGTGTGCATGTATGCATGTATGCATGCACGTATGCATGCATGTGTGCATGCATGTGTATATGCATGTGTGTATGCATCTGTGTATGCATCTGTGTATGCATGTGTGTATGCATGTGTGTATGCATGTGTGCATGTGTGCATGTATGCATGTGTGCATGTATGCATGTATGCATGTATGCATGCACGTATGCATGCATGTGTGCATGCATGTGTATATGCATGTGTGTATGCATCTGTGTATGCATCTGTGTATGCATGTGTGTATGCATGTGTGTATGCATGTGTGCATGTGTGCATGTATGCATGTGTGCATGTATGCATGTATGCATGTATGCATGCACGTATGCATGCATGTGTGCATGCATGTGTGCATGCATGTGTGTATGCATGTGTGTATGCATGTGTGTATGCATGTGTGTGTGCATGTGTGCATGTGTGCATGTGTGCATATGTGCATGTATGCATGTATGCATGTATGTATGTATGTATAAAGCTGATGTTGTAATAAAGAGAAATACAACAGTCGATGTTTTAAACGAACTAGTGAGGGGGCTACTGTACGGCAGTCTTCAGTCTTGTCATTACTGTGTATACAGCAGCCGAGAGATAACGGGTCGATAAGGTTGGCGAAGTAAAAGGTTTCGCTCTGATGATTATAAAATTGCAGGCTGGAGAAGAGTAAGGCACGGGTGAGGCGAGATGTTTTGGAGATAGTCGCACGATACTGCACTCTCCAAACCTACTACATGTATATAAACACCTCGTCATCAGTGTCTGTCGCCAGCCATTTGGCGGCGATGAGTACGAATAAATCATCTTCACTGTTCTCATTTGGCTCAGTTGAAACGTTTCTGAGTGGCATGCGAAAACCGCATTATAATTACCAGCAAAAGAACACCATGGACATCCAAAATGGCCAGACGCGAGTCATTATTAGTTGGTCCTATTGCGTTGGATCAGTCGATGTATCCTTTGAAATTAATGTTTATTGAACGCATTTATTTGAAAATCAAGTCACTTGAAACCAATTTAGCCAGATACTAATCACAGAACTTACCAATTCACCAAGTATGTATTTGTCTCTAGCGAGGTAACGCGGACGCTGGAATTGTTTTCAGTGGTAGCCTTCCATCGGAGTAGAATCTGGAAAGAGTGATTTTTAATTGATCATAATTATTTGATAAATATTGTTGTGTTCTCGGTAAAATAAAATCCCATATATTTTAAGATATATTTTACAGCTATTCTGATCTTCTGGCACTGAAACTGGTGAGCATGCTCTGCTTGTAAGATATTAAAAAGCGATTGTTTCACCCAAACCAGTATAGGCCCCTAATTGATATCGGCGTCATTTACCTTAACATATAGTCTATATTTTTACTATTGCTGATACTGCCACAACTTATCATATTATAGAAATGATGAAGATGCAAATTGACATGAAGCATTTAAACTCATTTGATTGAGGGCACCCATTAAAAGCAAGGCATCTGGCGAAGACGTTTTTGATGCAATATTACGTATAATTATGACGAGATCATATCAAATTGGAAATATGAGCTGTTCAGATTTAAGCAGCTCTGTTCAATTTCTTTGGCTTGTCTTTGTCTGTCCTTGCAGTACCCGTTTAACTATTTTCAAAATCTTACACACGAAGTCGTGAAAGTCATGAAAATCATAATGTAGATTAATGCACCTTAGGGAGCTAACGTTAAAACGTATACTCATAGCTTTAATAAATGTTGCCTTTTGGATGCATTATTAAAATGCATGAAGTTCATTCGCATCAAATATCTCTAAATTTTTACAACAATTTTTTCTACATTTAAGGGTAAAGGCCTACGTGTACGTGACCACTACACACGATCGACAAATAACTACCATCAACGTTCACTTCACTGTTAATCAGCGTGGTGATGGAATAGGTAAACCACTGTTCATTGATCCAGCTAATCTATTTAGCTACAGTGTGTGTTTCAGTTCAAGAATAAATTACAAATTCATTTTCTAAATAAACTTGTTTTAGGTTGATATATGGTTTTGTGCGTCCTCCACTGGAGTCGTAAATGGGATTAATGTATTATTTTTTACGTGCTGTGCGGTTGCAAGCATTATCATTAAAGCAGACATTTACCTACTTACTTCATTGTGTTGTGGATTTACTTTACGTTCACCGTGTTGTTGATAACCCTGTTCTTGAAGATGCATATATGATTAACTATGGGCAGCATAGCAATAAATTAGTTTAAGACATAAAATGTATAAAGTGATTACTAAGAACTATTTTATTTTACGAGTGACATGTAAGTACAGGGTGGGCAAAAATCGTACACCCCTACGGTGTTTTGCTAATATTTCGGCCAAAAGTAGGAAATATTAAATGAAATTTATGAAGTCATATTTCAAGTAGTCGTAATGAAACACACTTTGCGAAATTTCGGCAGAGTTGAAAATCAGCTACACTCACATCAGTTAGAAGGATTGACAAAGGAAGATCTGAACCTCATCGCTTTTCGTCGTGTCCAGGGCAAACTATCACCGATGCAATGGCCCCCAACCTGGTCCTTAAAACTTACCAAATAGACAGAATACGTGTGTCTGTTGGTGGTAGACACACTGTACACAGGATGTGAAACAACATGTGTTGTTTGTTTTATAACAATTACTTCAGATGCTACTTCAGATGCGACCTCATAAAATCGGTTTTGTAACTTTTTGCTGCGTTGAATGTTTTCTGACCATCAAAAAACCATGGTTGCACTCATTAAAAGTGAGATAACTTATGTTCTGTTTGAAATAGTTCATTACATTTTGGCAGTTATATGTAAATATGAATTCGCTTTGCGCCTGTAAAATTTCATTTATTGATTCCTACTATTGGCTGAAATATTGGCAAGACGACTCAGAGGTTTAGTTTTTAATGGCCAACCCTGTAGGGCGATCCTGTTAGCGGAACCTTAAGTTCCTTTCAGTTCTCCCATTTATAACACTCTACATGACAATGTCAACTATGCGCTTGCGTTATTGTGGTCAATAAAATATAATAATTGATTCTTTTAGAAGAGTCACTACTAACTGATATCAATAATACTATATTTTCTATATAATAGGGGGCCTACAGTAGAGTGATGGCAGAAATGGACGAAAATAGTTTGTCCATTGACAAGCTCGTACACATATATACAACGGTACGGTAAGACCAATGCATCTGATTATTGTGTTCGAACATACTGTAAGAATTCTTGAAATTTGCTCTCGGTTAGAAGTCCAGAGGTTGTTGTATATTCCTTACTCTTCAGGTCCAGAGCCATAGCCACCTTTAAATTAACAAACATGATATGACTTCTGCATTATGTAGCCTGTAATCTTAGGTCCTAGTTGTCGCATTTATTATCAGCATCCGTTGTTGACGGCCATGATTATAATCATACACAACTACGAGGATGGCCATGAATATGAGATTGAAGACACCGACAATGAAGACGACGATGATAACGACAGTGATGAATTATGAAAGGTGAATAAAGATGATGAGCCAGGATGATGATGATGATGATATGATGATGGTGGTGGTGGTGGTGACGACGACGACGACAACGACGATGATGATGACTCTTGTGACTGTTACACCTCTTATCTGACAACGTATAATGTTCGTACTTAAACTTGACGCTACTTAACCGGAAATTTGGACAATCCAAATCCTTTCTCAAATTCAGCTCCAGTGCGTATTAACAGCCACCTGAAGAATTAAACAAAATGATATTCCAATATAAATAGTTGTATTTCATATTATGAACTATAAGTCTAGCCCTACTACTTACATAACTCAGATTGTCAGACGCTTTATCTGAACCCAACCAACTCAACCAAACCTGACTTCTCTACATATAGTCATTAATTTCAGACATAATATATTTCGTTAATCCGTTCGCATAAACTTTCATGAGCTATTATTCCAAACCAATGCTTCATGTCTCTTTATCGCTTTTCAAATTAGTTTCAGGATCAAATGCATGACATGACGGCACACTTCCGTCCATCAAACTAACATCTGCATAAAACGTCGTTAGATTAGACTATACAGTCCTATTAAAAGTCCACAATTTCAGGACACATAGCGTGGTTATGGACCACTAAATATCCGCTCTTACCCCCAATTCTCAGTCTTGTACTTTTCTGAAAAACGATTTAGGAATCCAAGGTTTTCCTTTTTGCAAGCAGCGGAACATTTGCTGGCCTCCGGTATTACGAGTATGATGCAGGATCTGCCGACTTTACCGGCGCACGTTGACTCAAGATCGTTGAAACCGGTTAACTAGACAAACATTCAGTTTATTCAATTATACGTACATTCCGTTTTCAATAGAATCCATCGCAGACGTTAAGGGTCATTTGATAGGCATAGGTCAATGACTATACGGGTTTGTATACGGTTGCAATGATATAAAAGTAATAATTATGTCACTAGATCTGTTTCAACAGATTTGGGTCGATATACATTCGACTTGATTATGATCGTTTGAGTAATCAAGTCGAATGTATATCGACCCAAATCATCTAATCATGTGCAATTTCATGTAGAATGACATTAAATGGGACGCACTCAGATTAGACCTAGAGTTAAACAGAATAGAAAAGATCAGATGAGGTCAAAATCAGATCAACGTCCGCTTAGACTCGAGCAACAGACCTCGTGCACTTCCTTTGCAGTCGTCAAGTCCGTCAAATGGTCTTTAACCCATGGAATGAGGTTGGTGTCGTATTGTACCCCGTGTTTTCCTTTGTTAAAGTCGACTGGAATTATGTCTTGTTTCGACCCGGCTGGGAACATTTTCACGGTGCAAACCTTGGTGATCTAACATAAAGATATGAGACTTCTGTTTACATTTTCGCAAAACACTAGCCAACATTGCAAGTGCCATAGGTTACATCATATCACATCGAATGTGACCAACACAGCTCTGATAAATATATCGCAGACTAATTATAGTCATGGGACATTAGAGCGAATTCAATAATTAATCACTAAAAATCATCTGGGCGTTTGAATTTCATTGCTACGGTGCCTGTACTCCTATAGCTACTGTTACAAGTCATTTGATTACTCTCTGCACTTCCAGAACTACTCTCACAAGTAATTTAATTGCTTTCTGCACTCCTAAAACTACTCTTACAAGTCATTCCATTATTCCCTGCACTCCTAATGGTCAATCATAGTAGCATTTATACATAGGCTAATTCAACATAAATAATTATGTCTAGGTATAACAACAAACATTGTCTCATCTAATATTGTCAACGGAAGGAAGATTTATCTAGGCATCAATAAAATATTATTACTATAACAGTTGCTTCATTATCATCTTGACCCCATCATAAAAATCGTAATCTTCAATGTAATTATCATTTATTATTTTTAACCGCCTTAGTTTATTAATAACATTATCATTATTGCAGCTATATTAATTGTTTTTCCTAGTGTTATTATCATTTCTGTTATTATTAGGCATATACATATATATGTATATGGCTTTCGTCTGTTTCCTGCTTCTCAGTTTCCCTCTTATGCGCGGTTCACTTCTGTTTTATACTGCACAATTCAATTTCTTAGGTCTACTTCGGTCTAGACCAATCATCAACAACAAAATTATTTTACACCAAATCTAAAGGTTAAAAAACTTTACGTGCTACATCGAAGCCCAAGGGTATTCTGGACGTTTGGACCAAGGGTATTTTGGACGTTTTTCAAGCATGCGCCTTATTTTGTACAAAACTTTCAATTAGACTTCATTAGTCCTGGACGATTGCAGAAATATAAAGTAAAATTTCAACAAGATTAGGTTAATTTTGAAATATGACCGTATGCCGCACCCAAATGACTTAAAACCGAGGTATTAACCATAATAGTCCGTGTGTTGTACGATGTCCATGTTGAAAACTCATTTCCCATGATTGTATAATAGTCCCGCATGTAAAACTATGTGAAATATGTTACCGCGCTTTCTAGACAGACGTATTTATCGCCCTGAAAAGAGACGATGACAAGTAGAAATTACGTGGACAAGACGCGTCTGACTCTTGAGGCTATGGGAAGAGAGAACGAGACAGGAATGTTAAACATGGATATGAAGAGAGAAAGACAGACACAGAGAGGGACAGCGAAGATGAGGAATGGAAATAAGATGAAGATAAAATATACTGCAAGACAAAGAAGAATGGAATATTCAGGCAGGAACATAGACTGCCAGACAGAAAGAGAAGGACGGGGTCGAAGAGAGCAAGACATGTTAGAGACACTAATCGATTGAAAGGGACATAGGTGATGAGACATAGAGATATGGCGACAGATGTAAGGACAGGGAGATAGATATATATTGCCAGCAGACAGAGACTAACGTTGTATTTCTGTTCGAACTGTGTATCAGCCGACAGGTCATAGGCACCGAACTTGACCCGACGACCTTTGAGCTCAGCGGCTGCCTTCTGAAACACTGGGAAGAACTTGACGCAGAGCTTCGCCCATGCGGAGTAGAAGTTGACGACCCACATTTCATCACATTGAAGCACCGCTTCTTCGAAGTTATAGTCAGTCAGTTCGTATACATCACTTTTCTTATTCTAGCTCATTAAGTAAACGCAGACGCATTGCAGTTACTAACGCTATAAAATGAAATTTGATTAGACTGGAATAGATCACACTCGACGAAGTTAGAAAAGATGGAATGGACTAGAATTTAGTAATAGCAAAAGCAATGGCATTGCGAGACACGTGCACTCATGGAGTCGTTCACAGATGAGAATGATGAAGTCTGATATTCCAGGTACATGTAGCCTACCTGTAACAGCAACACTAATAAGCGCTTACTTACGAAAGATGAACAAAAGCTGAGAGAGGCATGCCATTGTATGATGTTTCATAAGGAGGGATCAACAACTGCCAGTTAAGGCATCTGCAGCTTCTGGGCATGAATGGGTATTTTTAAATTTTTGTTGATTACATCGGATCAAATCGGCTTTAATTTTAACCAGTAGGAACTAGAGAAGAATGGACGAACACCTAGATTATGTATGATATGATCAGATGATATAGCTAAGATTAGATAACATTTTTGCTGAATTACTCACCTCCTTTATTTCGCTTCCACATGGTCCAGATGCCGGGTAAGGTTTGTTATTCTGATGCAAAACAGTTTCCATCAGCTCGTCTATTGACCTCGAACCTTCAATATTGCAGATATTTCGACCATTTAGTCAGTGTCTTATTAAGGTTCCATTACACTTTATTGAGCCACGCTCATCACTGTCCTCATCAGATGCAAATTGATCTATTATTACTGCCCCTGTCGTCATTGGAATTAAGCTTACATTATTAATTTTGGACTAAAATTAGAATTGACAAAAAGTATTGAATTTTATGCAGACAAGCAATATGGTTTGCAGTACTGCGTACGCTGGCTGCTCGCGTCCATAATAATTAGGATAGTAGGCCTACAATACTATTGTGCTCATCAGTGACACTTTCCTGCGAATAGCATGAAATCGTTTTATGACATTCACGGCCGTTTTTCACTACAGAAAGAGATAAGAGGTGAGCTGAGGAGGAAGGAGATTGCCCTTTCGGCCAAATATCAAACCTTTATTAAAAAAATGTCATCATGTCACGACATATTATATGTTTGTGGTCCTGAATTGGCATCTTGTTCGAAAGCGTATTGAGCATACGTGTAGAGTTGTCTCACTGGTCTCGCGCTATCAACTTGACTCTGCACTAGCGTAGGCCTACATAATAGGCCCCAGTCAGCCGGTGTCGCTGGCCAGGGGGTTGTCCTTCGCTCTATTGAGATTTGGTTTGTGATGGTCCAGTTTGTCCGGACAGCAACTGTGTAAAACTGTACATTCTCTGCGGTAAGCCCTAGGGTTTGGAATGACCTCCCTCAGGAGCAACGCCTGTTCCCAAGATCATGTACTGATACGTCTAATAGTCATTTGAAAGCACACCTTACATTTATATTCTGACTGGGTTAGAACGTTTATAAGTTGCCACTCATTGCTCCTGAGGAGCGCCACATAAATTTTTGAATGAATGAATCGAGTGTTGAGGATTAAAACAGACAACTGATGGGAAAATGGGATAGAGGTTTGTCGGGAAATAGCTAGGGTTCAAATACTTCTAACAAGGAAACTATAATTATATATAAGATTTTAATGTTAGATACCTTTGTAATCGAGTGGATGTCCCTTGTCTTTACCAAATATGAAGATCGAAGGGTACATGTTGATTCCATAACGATTCGCCAATTTCTTACCCGCAGCCGATCGGCAGTTGACGAACCCAAATCGCGTCGGTGTACCCTTAACATGGTAAGGTAGGATCGAAATGATAAAGAAGTAAATAAGGTAAGATTCAGTAGAGCAAGGCAAAGTAGTGAAGTAAATCTAAGACGAACTAAGGCTTGAGATACTTGAAGTAAAGTATAGCTAAAGTGAATTCAAATAGTCCTACACTTCAGGTTTGTACGTATCCTAGTAGTATCTGTAATCTGGTCTGTTTCTAGTATCAACTTGTTGCTTACCCGCTCCTCAATAGCTAACAATAATCAAATCTGCCCGTGCTTAATATTCATCAAAAATAAATTGCTGTAATTAATTACCTTCTAAATGATAGAGTGCTCTACGGAAACTCGTTGCAGAAGTTTTAGAATCGATTACACTTTGATAAATTCATGCGCTACTTAGCAGTGTAGGAATACAATTGATTTATTACACTTATAATCTATATTTGCTTTTTTAGCGCCGATATTTCGATGCAGCATTGGATATTCACTATAAATCAAATAAGAAACTTACCATCAAACCTTGTGCAATATTCTTGAAAATGTCTGCAAATTCTTGACACCATGGACATCTGCAGAAGAAATATCTAGAAATGAACTTTTGCTCCATATTTTGAATTGTCTTTTCTTGTGCAGGTATTTCTAACGAAAGCAATTTTAAAGTTTTGCGACTTTTTCTGGGACATTATGTTCCAAAACTCAACTGCACAGCAGAATTTCTCACCCGCAGAACTAACAAAGCTAACAGGCTGTCGCAATGTTTCACTCTCGCCAATCCTTCTTCTTGATGCCGAGAGTATCCGCTAGGTTCTTTCCTCTATCGACAAACTCAGCAACACGACACACTGGATGGTTTTAATATGTATACTTAATTATTTAATTATATATTATTTATTTAATTATATATATCACTCATTCTATCTACACTTACTGGAGTTATTAGTGTCCTTTTTTACAAATGTTCCCCTGGTTTACGTTGGAGACGGGGTTCCCAAACTACGTTGATTACTCTTATCGTCAGAACGACCTAGCGTCTCCCCCAGTTCCGAAACAAGTCCCTGTTCCCTTGCTTGCTACGCTATATGAATCCTTCTAGAGGCGATTTCCTTCGCAATCCCAAACGCAAAACTCGTATCTCTATTGGATGACAGGTCACCTGCAGAAACCATTACTAGACCCTGGTTGGTCGGGTCTTGGCGTCCTTAGCGTAACGTCAGATTCCTAGGGGCGTCCAGTTACTGTTTGACTAGCGGCTGTTTTGGCTGAGCATTATTAGTGACAATGAATTCCATTGCTACAGCTATGCCGCCTAACAGATTGCACCGTTCGTGTCGGAATTGTCCCCTATTCATGATTAGTGTCAACCAGCCGGTCCAGACCAAATCTCCAACTGATTCATGACTTTCTGGTCTGTGGGTCGTAGAGATGGAAGGGGACGGCGTCCGCCTCAAGGTGTCGGGTTTCGCTGCTTGACACTCCGTTGATATTTGCATATTCCATGGTGTACGTATTGAGGCGAAGCTCATTGAGGTCTCCTTTCTCAGGTTTCAGGTAGACACTTCATCCATAGTCCTCCCACCTCTGTGCTGCTGGTCGATGACTTTTATATAGCGCCATCGTCTAAAGTGTCTTGCGTGACACACGCTTTTGCAAAAACGAATTATATTTTATTCAGAGCAACTAACAAACAATTACCACTTGTGAGTTATGAATTAAAAATAGAAAATACTCTCATTCCGAATGTGCCCTCATCTAAGTTTTTAGGAGTTTACATTGACCAATTTCTTAAATGTACATGTAGATCAAATATCTAAAAACTTTGCTACAATTGCTACAAATATTGGCATTATTAAGAGAATTTCTTATGTATTGCCAGCTCGTATCTTAAAAACTTTGTATTATAGCCTAATATATCCATATATAAATTACTGTAATTTTATCTGGACTTCGACATACAAAGAGCATCTAAAGAAAATAATATCCTAGCAAAAGAAAGCAATTCATGTATCTCTAAGTCACCATATAAGGTACAAACATGCCCCATCTATCTGAACTTCAACTGTATGTCAAATTCGACTATGGCAAATTAATATTTTTATGTATAAATATACTGATAACCTTCTTCCACCTGTATTCAAGTCGTTGTTTACTCGTTCCTCACACACAATAGGCATTAGAAACAGACCTGAGTACACATATACTATCAGTGGTGCAACAAGGTTTTGAAAAGTGGGGGCATAATTAAAATAATATTGCGCGAAGCACACAAATTTTTTTGCTCCCCATCTTGTGAATTTTGCCCCTCAAGAAATTTGAAAAACGGGGGCACAAATTATCTTTATAAAAGTCATCTTAAAAAGCCATTTGAGAAACATAAAGAAAGAACCGATTTGGGGGTCACATGGTAGGCACTGAGCACTAAAACTGCGGAGCCCGGTGCCCCCCGCTTGCTACACCCCTGTATACTATGATGCGTACAAACCTTCGTGAGCTAGCCATAACTTATCAGGGTCCACGAATTTGGAACGAGCTCTCATAGGATTGTCTCTTGACCCCTCCTCTGTCGTGTTTTTTGCTAAATGTTACGTCCAATAATTTTATTGTCATAATATGTCTAAATGTAATTTAATCATGAATCTAAAAATAGGATTGCTGACCTTAACTTTGAACATATATGGATGTAAATTTATATATATAATATATATATAATCTGTATAAGATTATTGTAAATGTATAACTTCTCTATAGGGCTTCATACTTGAAATTTACGAATCTAGTGACCAATATTTTTAGTTATGTTTAGATAAGTTTATACATAGATGTTATTACTTTGACTTTATAGTCCAAAACTCTCATCTATTATCTGAATTTCCTTTGAAATTGATATTTTATTTGCTGTATATTGGAAATCAAAACATAAAAATTACATACACTTACGTCATTTGCTGACAAATTCCAAATCAGCTGTCCATCATCATTGTAAACAACTGTTGATATGGCTCCGCTAGCGCGATTCTTCCTTTTGGGGCCTATTTATTCCACTATTGCTGGACTATCTGTTGTCAAATACTAAATAACCGACCTAACATTGTTATGTGATTAATATGTAAATGAGAACACTTGTCTAAGTTGTCAGTTATGGGAGCAAATAAATGATTGTTGATTGAAACTTCTGAAATATTGAACTTGCTCGGTTTGTCCCAACTGCTGACTTCTTTGTGCATTTTAGTTCTCAACTGAGGACAGTTTTCTTTCCGAGTTCCTAGCCACCTTGCTGTGCCTTCTGTCTCTGCAAACCAACACTTGTAATTCTCTGCTCACATATCTATTTTCGATCGCCATATATTGATAATTGAAATGCTTCCTGTGAAAGGCCACAGAAGTAATTATAATCGCAATCTACAAGTTTCTAAAGCGCTGGTTTGTCACTTGCAGCAATGCATCAGCTCATTCACGAGTGCCGCAAGTCTGCAATTCAACCAAAGTTCTACTTTCAGGCCATCAAATTATTCATCGTCATCTAGTACTTTTGCTATATGACATAACAAAGATAATCTTTGTAATAGGTATGTACATGTGTATGTATGCAGGTATGTATGCAGGCATTTTGCAATGGCTTCTTGTCCTCCATTACTTTGCTACGTGATGGTGTCCCAAAGGGATCAATTCTGGGACCATTATCATATTCGGCCTACATCAAAGACGTACTCAATGTTACACTCCTACTCCATTTACTACAAGACAACTCATTCCTCTGCTATGCCCAGTGTGACAAAACACAGAGTAAATTACGAAAGAAAATAATGACTACAAAAGATGAGAAAACAAACGTGGGTCCGGGCCAATCGAAGTCGATGAGCCATGTGTAGTCTGATCGCAAGACCTCCGCCTGAAAGTTCTTATCAGTCAGTTCTAGAATGCCGTCATCTGCGAATTTGAAGTTCGGAGCATCTGTACCGACAGGATTCAGTGCTTGAGAGATGTCTCGTTTGACGACTTCTTCTGACTTGGATACGAGGAGGACACCGACGTGGAGGATCAGTAGGCGAACGTCGACCATCACTAAAGAATCCAAAACAAGACGCTTTTGTTGACACGAAGCCATGCAGATATCTGATTCAATTACAAATCAAGATTACAATATTAAGTCAATTGGATGGACGCATCCTGTTCCCAAATAACGGTAAGTGGATGCAGTACGATGTATCTACGTGCTAGGGTAAAATAGGGTAGTAGGCATAACAGGTTAGAGCAGTGCAAGGGGAAGGCAATCAAAGCAAAAGGGAATGGTATAGTAAAGTAGATTAAGGTTGACATAGTTCTGATATAACAAAAGGTAAGGTTTTGGTAAGGAATTGGTCATATCTATTGAGGTGACGTTATGCTAGACAAGCTAAGATAGGATCATTATTGTGTAAGACAGCAAGTCTAAGATAGGCCTAAGTAAGACAATCAGCTGAGTGTCAGGAAAGGAAAGGATAACCAAGCTAGAGGAAACTCAAGCAAAGAAATGACATGTGTCAACTCATTTTATGAACACGTGATATCGAACGGCGCACAGAAATTTTAAATTGACTGACGTAGGCCTACGCATTCGCAGCGTTGAATCGTAAAAGGTATTCTGTGTCTGCCGGACAAGGTGGTCTGGATAGGTAACTTTTGGTTCAACAACGGCGGGTGAAACGAAGATTATTAGTGTCACCTTTATACTTGCTCCAGAATTGAGAGCAGCTTCTGTCTGGGTGAAACAAAAATACGTTGTCTGATTTGAAATTATATATAAAGTGTATACATTATACACATGTATTCTGTCTGTATGAAAAAGTTGAGTGAAGTCTTCGACGTCATTACAGTTGTATTAAATATCTGTCAATCGTAATTTGAAGAAAATATACGATATTATGTGATAAATTACATAATTTATATTTTTACAAAGAATAAACCTGTTGCAGGAACTATATGTCGCCCTTTCACTGCCAGTGGTGGGTGACCACCACCACTTCGCTCTGCATTTTATGGCGACCTGATCGTCCCTTTTGCACGCACATCGATAATGCAGAATCGGGCTCTCTCTGTCGTGGGATCTACAATCCGGAAAGGACTTCCCACGGAGCTCCGTCTCCTACCTAAGAACTCATCATCTTTATTTTACGCCTATCTTAAAACTTTTTTCAGCCGAGGGTTAGGCCGGGAGCACCTCAGAGCAGGCGCTATATCAAGTATTTTGTGATTGATTGATTGGTTTTTATTAAATGTAGAAAGGCAAACAGAATCACTCACAGCGCTGACCAAAACGATGTTAAATGTTAACTGATCGAATATAATATTGTCGCGGTGTATCTCTCTCGCCAACTCCTTCTTCTAGATGACGAGAGTACCGCCGGTTCTTTCCTCTATCACCAAGCTCAGCAACACGACACACTGGATGGTTTTAATATGTATATTTAATTGTATATATAAATATACCACTCATCCTATCTACACTTACTGGAGTTATTAGTGTCCTTTTAGAAAGGTTTCCCTGGTTTACGTTGGAGACGGGATTCCCAACTACGTTGATTACCCTTATCGTCAGAACGACCTAACGTCTCCCCCAGTTCCGAAACAAGTCCCTGTTCCTTCCCTTGCTACACTATAAGAACCCTTCTAGAGGTGATTTCCTTCGCCCTCCCAAACGCAAAGCTCGTATCTCTATTGGACGACAAATCACCTGCTGAAACTATTCCTAATCCGGGTTAGTCTGATCTTGATGTCCCTAGCATAACGTCAATCACTCGGCGCGTACAGTTAATGTTTGACTAGCGGCTGTCATGGCTGGGCCTTGTTAGGTGTTATATTCAGGCAATAGGTCCTAGGGATTGCGTTACATCATTTTAGTTATACTGCCTAATAGGTTTGCGCCGTTCGTATCGGAATTGTCCCTTATTCTTGATTAGTGTCAACAAGCCGGTCCAGACCAGATCTTCAGCTGGTTCATGAATTTCTTGTCCGTGGGTTGAAGATATGGTAGGGGTATGCGGCTCTGACATCCGCCTCGCGGTGTCAGATTTCGTTACTTGACACTTCATTGATCTTTGCCTACTCCTCGCCGTCTGTATTGAGGCCGTCTGTCTCCGGCGAAACCCATTGATGTCTCCCATCTTAGGTTTCAGGCAGAACTTGTTAAATTGTAGTCCACCTACGCCTCTGCTGTCGGTCGATGACTTTTATATAGCGCCATCGTCCAGAGTGTTGCGCGTGACAAATACATAGACTATCAGTTTGCAAAACTCTTCACAATATGTATGCATCTAGCGCTTAGTAAGCTGAAAATAACAACCAGTGGTGGACCCACGCACAAGCGTAGAACCAACCAACGGATACCCGACGACAGCCGGCATAGAGTTGGGTAGTGTATGGAAAGGCAATGCTAAGAAGGTAAGGCCACATAATGTAAGACAATATATACATACATTCATATATATATGAATGTATGTATGTATGTATATATACATTATGGTATCACACACACATACATATATATATATATAAATGATTACTTTGTTTGGGTCCTTTGATTGCTTCTCTTTTATAATGAGTGATAATTGAGTATATACCTGTTTTATCGCCAGTCATGTCTTGTTTTCTTTTGTTTAGCTTCATGCAATCTTCATGCAACTGGTATTACTGTTTCTACTCTCATCTGCTTATTACCACTCACAGATCTGAGACAAAATTGGAATCACATCGATGTTTATATAATATTTCACGCTCCAGGACATGTCCGACCTTAGGATCAGCATTTGCATGCAGAGCAACAAGATAGCCGCATAATTTTATTTCCTCATTTGCAAAATCAATTGCTAGCACTGAGCGACAAATCATTTATACAAATATTTTCTTATAATCTGCAGATGTCCTGCGTTGACGAACTCAATTATCAGTTACACAGCAACGTCTTCGAAGAATCATTAATCGTTTCGTGTTTGTTATGTAATGCTACGCTGGGCTGAACGTTATTGTCGTCTAGGTTCATTACGTTGTGTTATGTCGTGTTATGTTATGCTATGCTAATTTAGTTTAATCAATCTATGCCATTTAATACTATGTGCTGGTGAGCAATGTTAAGGTCAGAGATGAGAGAATCACATGGCAAAAAGAAAAAGTCAAATGAATAAAAATGATATATTGTACCAATCGCTGCAAAATTGAGCTGTACAACAACCGTCGCAAAGAACGGACGAAAAAGTTGAAGCTGTATGCATATATTTGAGCTGATTTATGCTACATCGTATTGAGTTAATTTACGCTAGGTTATGCTAATTTGATGTTAGTTTACTGTCAAATAACCGTTTATTTGGTGATGTAGGCCTATTTTGCTGTTTTATACACACTTCATTTATTTTGTGTACACGATGCAGGTTATATATAAGACCGAAGTTTTAAAACTTTTGTCCCTGGCGTGGCTTACTAGACTTACATCTCCTCAAATGGTTCTTAGTCTATTCCATCCAGCAAGCTCACCGAATTGTCGAACAATCTCGATTTTGCCATCTCCATTTAAAGAAAGAAGGATTGAATTTGTGAAAACTTGTCAGAGATGGCAGAGGACAACCTCACCCTTTCTCCTTCCTGTTCAATTACAACCTGTCCTCATTTATACTCTCCCTCCATCTGTTCGTCATACTCTCAAACTATCAAATCAGTTGATAGTCATCACCTGCAATACAATAAGAGGGAGAGGATAGAGGGGAGAGAGTGATAGAGAGAGAGAGAGAGTGATAGAGGTAGAGAGAGAGGAGCGAGAGAGGAGAGACAGGAGAGAGAGCAGAGAGGAGAGAGAGCAGAGAGAGAGTAAGAGAGAGAGAGAGAGAGAGGAGAGAGAGAGAAGAGAAAGAAAGAAAGAAAAAAAAAGAGAGCCTTTACTCCAGCAGGAAATGCTTTGTAAATGCAATGTTGCTTTGTTCTTAAAATTATTGATTGTGATTAAATTAACTTTTTATGCATTTGTCTTTCGTCAAAGTTTATTGTACAATCTGCTCCGGAACATAACTCCAATGCAGTAGGCCTATAAGAGGAAAGCGTAGGAGCGGGGAGGAGAGGATACGAGAGGAAAGGAGAGAAGAGAAGAGGAAAGCAGAGAAGAGGAGAGGAGAGACGAGAAGACCAGGGCAGGTGAGAGATGAGGAGAGGAGAAGGAAGGAGAGCAGAGCAGAGGAATAGAGAGGAGAGTAGAAGACAGGAGATGAGAGGAGACTAGACGTGACGGGGGGAGACGAGACGAGACGATAGGCGACGAAAGAAGAGGACAGGACAGGAGAGCATAGGAGAACTGAGCAGAGGAGAGAAGTGGGGAAGAAAGAGAAGAGGAGAGGAGGGGTGAGGAGGGGAGAGGCGAGAGAGGAGGATAGAGGAGAAGAGAATAGAGGTTGGGTTTGGACGGGAGAGGAAAGTAATGGAAGAAGAGGTAAAGAAAAGAATATGTGCAAATGCGAGTTGAGGAAAGACTGGAAACACACGGAACCAGCAGCGAGGGAGAAAGAGAAGAGAAGTTAGAATATGATGAAGAAAATGATTGGAGAAGAGAAGAGAGGCGAAAAGAGATAGGAAAGAAGGTAGTGAGTGAGAGAGAGAGAGAGAGTGACGCACTTTAACAGAGTCAAAGCAGGAGAAAGAGCGGCATCGCGCATATTTTACGACTGTCTGCTTCATTATTTTGTGTGATTGATTAACTTCTTGGACGCAGTGCACTTTCCGTCTACTCGCTTGACAAAATGATGTCAATTGATTGATGGTCATGGATGGCCGTCAGGTTGACAGGTAGTGTAATACATCGGTGGACTATTAACCGCTCACCTGTCTCAGTTGCTATGTTACGTCAATCGATTAAACAGAAGCAATGGAGATGACAGAAGACGCAGCTGCCACACGCATTTTATACAAATTTCATTAGCATAATTGCGTACGATGAAAGTCAGGGCAGATAGAACGAAACGGAGAAAGAGAAGGACAGTGACAACGTGGTATTCACCTTCAAACCCTTGCGACGTCTTAACATAATCTTTCTGTTCAATGGTCGCCTGCTCAGGTGTGATTGTAGTCAGAAATCTTCTGTCAAAGAAATTCTTTTCCTGAAGTCCTATCAACCATTGACCAAATCCATATCCACTCTCTACACCATCTTCAAAATCCTGGACAAGGCCACTTTTCATCACTTAGACACTCTCTCCCGTACAATTCCACTGAAGGTGCACTAATTGCCCGTCGCAATGACATCAATTAACTGCATGGACACAAGGAAAGCAACCGCTCTTAGTTGATTTTGATATTTCCCCATTTTTTACACCAATAATGTTCTTTCACCTTCACAATCACTGGTTTGTCGTCTGCGGTCCTGCACTCCTCAGCCTCTTCGCAACTGTCCTGCACCCGCGTTCTAAGTCGATCCGTTGCAGTCAATTGTCTGCCAAAAACATGTATCTTGGAACTGCAGTTCCACTCCACACAGTTTGTTTGTTACGCCTTCCTTCGTTGAAATGAAGTTTTATTGTCTGTACTCCACTAGGCTTAATAATCATTGAATCATCTCTAGACTACTATTTTTCCACGCCGACGAGAAGAAGATGGTGATAAGAAAAAGAAGTATAATAAGGCATTGCCTACCCTCTGCCTCGCATCTGAACAGTGGACATGTATTGCTTAGTTCCTTCCGCTCTGTTATTTGATAAACTTTAATCTGTTTGAGCTTGCATACTATCTGTAACTTGACAAATTCCTGCTCTGACTTTTCTAATGACTTAACTGAATACCCATGAATTTGACTGCGATTTAAAGCAAACGACCGTCTTTTGATGAGTTGCAGTCATTAGTCATGATTAATGACTAACTAGTTCTTTTAATTAATGACTGCTGACTTTCGTTTTAAGTTGCACGACGCCCTTGTAGTGATTAGGGCCGCGTTTACGAAGCCCTATGAATCGGCGCTATTATTATTATTGTTATTATTAATGACTATATAATGTAACGTAATGTAGTTGAGCATTTATATGCGACCCTTCAAAATATCCACTCAGAGGCGTCGTCGTGCATGTCGAATATAGTCAGAGGTTGCGTGTATATATACGTGTATATATAATATACGTATATATATACGTATATATATGCATATATAGAACTAATTAGTCATTAATCATGACTAATGACTGCAACTCATCAATCGTACGTATATATGTATATATACGTACGATTAATAGAATCTAGTTAACAAAGAAACAACTCCTTCGGATCAAATTTAGGAAGACGACCAATCAGTCGCGCCGCCGCACGTAAGGCACGCTCAAGGCAGAGAAGGTGAGACTGAGGAAGGTCGATAAGGATAGCAGAGCAGTAGTCCAGACGGTTTAGGATGAAGGCATGGACAAAGAGTGGAGGCCTCTGCGCATTGGAAAGAGAGCGTGTGACAGCGCGCAGCTGTCGCATCTGATAGTGGCATGCACCATTGATCCCATGGATATGTCTAGTGAAAGAGAGTTTTTGATCCAGGACTACTCCCAAATTGAAAGAATTAGACATAATTGAGAGTGCATTCAGGTCAATCGTGCTGTTCTTCAACCCGAAACTTTGAGTAACATGAGTCTTCAAAACTGGGGATAAGAAATGTATTGAAAACTATAGGCCAATTTCGATTCTGCCCTATTTTTCTAAGTTTTTTGAAAAAATTATGTATCTGCGACTGATGTCCTTTATAACGAGGAATGACATATTATATAACGGACAATTTGGTTTCCGAAAAGGTCTCTCTACTTACATGGCGGTCCTGGAAATGTGCGACAAGATTACTGAGGCCAGGGATACTAATAATTACTCAATTGGTGTGTTTTTTGATTTAACCAAAGCTTTCGATACAGTAAATCATGAGGTTTTAATAAGAAAGCTAAATCATTATGGGATTCGTGGTATGTGTCTTGACTGGCTTACTGATTATTTGAAAGACAGAAGGCAAAGTGTCCACTATAACGGGTGCACCTCACGGATTCTTTATATTGACTGTGGTGTCCCTCAGGGTTCTATATTAGGTCCGTTGCTATTTTTATTATATGTGAATGACATTCCTTATGTTTCATCAGTTCTGAATTTTATAATGTTCGCAGATGATACGAATGTGTTTATGTCTGATAAATCACTGCATGAATTGTACAACAGACTAAACGAGGAGCTTGCTAAAGTGGGAACTTGGTTTAAAGCTAACAAATTATCGTTTAATCTAAAAAAGACCAACTATATTCTTTTCGGTCCTAAGAGGAAGAGGGTCTCCGACTGTGAACTATCTTCTAATATAAATATTGATAATCAAGATATAAATTGCGTGACTGATACCAAGTTCTTGGGGGTTTACATAGACGCTCAATTAACATGGAAACAGCATATGCACCATGTTTCCCAGAAATTGGCAAAAAATATTGGTTTAATTTCTCGCATCCGTCACCTTCTGTTTAAAAACATACTCCTTACGTTGTATCATTCCTTAATTTATCCTTATATATCGTACTGCAACCTAATCTGGGCTTCCACGTACCATACTAGATTGACTTGTTTAGATATTTTGCATAAACGCATTGTGCGCATTATATGTAATGTTCCGTTCAGAGCCCACACTAACAACTTATTCACTAGTCTGGGGATATTGACAATAGAAAGAATCAACAAACTTCAAGTAGGAGTGTTTATGTACATGGTTCACAGGTCATTGTTACCAAGTGGTCTTAATCGATGGTTTTGTAGAAACATAGACATCCATGACCATCAGACGCGATCCTCCAATAAGTATCACCAGATCAGCGTACATACTACAATTAGGCGGCATAGTATAAGAATACATGGTCCGTCCTTTTGGAACACGCTACCTACCCACCTAACCAATATCTCATCTTTGCATCGATTTAAGAATAATTTAAACACTTATTTAATGATCAGTTAGATAACGTTACTTGTTGTTGTGACATTACTTGTTATGAAATTACGATTATGTTCGATGTTTTATATGGTACGCGGAAATAACCTATAATAATAAGAACTTACTTCTAGGTTAATATAGTGTTGAAATTGGGTGGCCTCTGTTAGCGGAACGGTACGTTCTTATGGGGTTTCCCTTGTTCACTGCATGACTATGTTAATATATTTTTCCGTGTTTGTATGTTATATATTTTGATGGTGAGCAATAAAAAAGAATTGATTGATTGATTGAGAATTGAGTTAGATGAATACAAACAGACACAAGGACAGACCAAACATTGCCACTGTGGAAGGAAGAGACAGATTGAGTCATAAAGCAATTGCATGAAAAATGTCGCTGACTTTCATTCATATTAATGCAGTTTACAGTCAGCAATGGCAACATGCGCTCATAATCGATTCAACTGCTGTCTGTTAATAATTCAGTTAACGTGGTCGTCCAATCAACCTTCTCTAAAATACCAAAGACGTTGACAAGACTGGTTCTCTGACTATTCGCTGCGTTCATGAGTGCCTAGTAACCGTGTCCATGTACGCTGCGGACGTGTGTTTACGTGTCGGGAATCTTCCATCATACCAACAGACCATTGCTACCGCGGCAGCACCGAGAAACACGTGATGTGTTCATTGTGCGAACGGCTCACCGAGTCAAAAGAAACGGGAATAAAGAGCCGGTCGAGTGGAAAATTGCAACTCTTTGTAAGGGTGGAGGGGCGGTCTTCTGAAATGAGGAAAAATGGCACCTTGTCAGCTAAGTTCGGTTAATCACTTATCTGAAACGGTTTCTTATACAACATTTAATAAGCGAGAACGCCTCCTGAAAGCGGTGCATTCTAAATGTGTAGGCTCAAGCATGATTAAGGTCGAAATTGACGAGGAACTATACTTATAGGCGGAATTGCTGTTATTTTGATTTAAATTATGTGTAATTGCGCATTTAATTGCAATTATAAGGTGAGTCTGTATAACGCCACTAAAATCTAACCTAAAATCATATCGAAGCTGTTTAGTTCAAATTTGCTATTAACACATTTTGACAAAATTTTGATTTAACAAACTTATCACACTGCATTATTAGGACTGACTCCGTACATATTCATTTATTGCATACCCCAGCCACACAACACCGACGGTGTAATAATGCCGATGGCGATTTAGATATAATTAGATATTTAATTAATCAATGTCTAGTTAAACGTCATAATGTAGGTTGTAACAGCCAACAGGGCGGTCTGAGTATCCTGAATAGAATTATTGGGCTGTACTTGTAATTTCTATCGTTCCTGGAAGGCGCTTGATTGGCATGCGGCCGCGGTTTCAAGTCATGACTCCGAATCGTAATCGGGGCATGGGGGATGGACCGACCGGAGTCCACGGGATTCCAGTTTGACCGCGGGAGACCTTATCAGCCAACTCCACCATCGTAACAATGATGTTCCCTTTTCTTTTCTTATTTCCAACTCATTTGCTCCTAATTGGGCTCCCTAGTCCGCCGAAAGGCTTTGGAATTCTTTACCCGATTCGTTACGTCAGTTCTTTTCGTCGTTGAAACTTTGAAGTGACCATCATTTGATATCATAGAAATTATAATGACCGCGCTATAGAAGTCATTATCATTACTCACTTAAATAAGAGGATGATCAATTAATCGGTTACATTCGAGGCTAGTGATCTTCTACGATGGTTTTGTACACTAGTCTGAGTGCGAGTGTAGGCAAGTCACAGATACTCGCATGGCATTATCGATCGCTGCTTGACAATTAAATGGAGGTGGCAGTTTAATTAGATGCGCAATGATAACGTTGGATGGCGGCTTGCATTAGTTTAGTTATACTTATAAGGCTATTACTTGATTACGGTTAGAGGTTTCGGATAGATATATAACAACGTTAAAACATGGCGATACATTTTATTAATTTTTTTACTGATAACGGGAACGCTATAGTAAGTCATCATCGTTCAGAAATCAATGCCGACGCATGGTCCATGGGCCAAAGACTCGTAGGTGTCCAATGCATCCTTGATACTCGTTTACAGAGTCTTTCTGCCTTGTGTTGTTCAAATCCTCTGTTTCCAGCAATCCAGGCTACATCCTTGTCTATAGATCGAAGACGCGTTGGTGTCCAATGCATCCTTGAACCCCGTTTCCAGAGTTGGATTTCTTTCGTTCATTTATTTATTTATAAACAGAGAATCTTCACCCATCCGTCCTACCCTCGTACTTCTCCCATGGGGCTGTTTCAGTTTTGGGACTGGCTCTCATACCATCCGGCATCTGAAGCGGCGTTGCCTCCCACCGTAGCCAGCATTTATCAGAGTTTCTGATACAGGAGCACACGAGTTAAATATATAATAACTTAGTACTATTAATATTCATTAACTATTTAAAGCTGACAACGATATGTCCACACAAGATTACATAATGCAGCAGTAACGGATGATAACATGTTTAACAGATGTATGATTTAACTGTTTGGCGACCTGCAAGGCTACCTAGTAATTTAGCAGTGAACCTATATATATATATATATATATATATATATATATATATTTATAGTGGAAGTCTGTAAACCTTATGAGGATATGGTGAGTATCGAGTCCGCCTCCTACTGATTGTTGTGCCAGCGTGCCACGTACCATTCAACCATACGCTATCCGCTCACATTTATTAATCGATTACTACGTGTTTGTCTCTCACTTTTTCGAGTCTACTCTGCCATTGAATAATTATTTTTTGCTACACAAGAAATTGATTTATGTCTTTTTCTCATTCTTTTTCCAGTCTTCATTGTCTTTCTCTTCTATCAATCAGTCGTCTGTCTTGTTGTAAATTTCAGCTGAGGGGAACTTGTCAACAATGCTCCCTCCA